>WNWK01003021.1:0-92500 GCA_009830355.1 Cherax destructor
TCTCTCTAAATGTCCAAACCACCTCAACAACCCCTCTTCACTCCAAATTCTCTGCATAATATTTACACCACACATTGCCCTTAGACAGGACATCTCCACTGCCTCCAGCCGCCTCCTCGCTACAGCATTTACAACCCAAGCTTCACACCCATATAAGATTGTCATTACCACTGTACTTTAATACATTCCCTTCTTTGCCTCCATGGATAACATTTTTTGTCTCCACAGATACCTCAACGCACCACTCACCTTTTTTCCTTCATCAATTCTGTGGTTAACCTCATCCTTCATAAACCCATCCGCTGACAAGTCAACTCCCAAATATCTGAAAACATTCACTTCATCCATACTCCCTCTCTCCAATGTGATATCCAATTTTTCTTTATCTAAATCGTTTGATACCCTCATCACCTTACTCTTATCTATGTTCACTTTCAACTTTCTACCTTTACACACCCTCCCAAACTCGTCCACTAACCTTTGCAACTTTTCTTTATAATCTCCCATAAGCACAGTATCATCAGCAAAAAGTAACTGTCAACTCCCATTTTGTACTTGATTCCCCATAATTTAATCCCAACACCCTAGCATTTACTTCTTTTACAACCCCATATATAAATATATGCTGATGGTGCCTTTTAATTTGTTGCAGATTTTAAGCCATTTGACCTGGAGGCCTGGTGGGGCAAGAGACTCTACCAGAATTTGACGCAGTCCACCTAAAACATAGATTTGGTATACCTGTAGTTTATAACAGGTAACTTAGGCCTAATGTTTTGTCAAAAACGGCATTGTAATAACTTTGATAATGACGATATACACAGCAAACACTGTAGCTATACAGCAGTGACCATAATGGAGTCTCATACTTTAACAAGTATTGCCTTATGTTTTTTAAACCATTGAAGTGTTTTGTGAGCATGCTTAGCCACTTACTGTATTCTTAAGCATTTAATTCAAAGAAGCTCAATGTACATGTGCTCCTTGACTTACTATGGGGTTACGTTCCAACAAACCTATTGTAAGTCTAATATGAATGTGATTTGCTGAATAAATGAATAAATAACTACTGTCACTGAATAGTAAATAAACAAATAATTACTATATCTAACTAAATACCAATATTGAAAAGCAAATAAATGAATACAAGTTATGGACTTACTGCCTTCATGCTGGGTAATTATCTTAAGTTTCACCTCCAAAGTAATTGCTTTTGCACCATCGTAAAGTTGCACCATCATAAGTCGGGGAGCACCTGTAGATACACCCTTTATCAAGTAGAGAGAGTTGGTGTTTACTGGCTCTTCTTCCAGGAAAAATGAATGTGATGTGTCAGTATTGCAGGTTAAAATAAATTACTGTGTTGATGGCATACTTGATGAGACTGATTTATTGAAATGTGTGAAAGAGCAGATGAACTGTATGCAAGTAGTTTCCCCAGATTCTGGGAAATAGTATCCTAGCAGATGAGTAGGTTAAATGATATGCAGTAGTTCAACTTTGTAGCATTCCATAAAAAAAAGGAATTCTCCAGATATTTACTGTATTTTCTGGCATGTAAGGTGCATAAGTGTTACTGCTTGCTGGCACCATGTTCCAAGCAGTTGTAATGTAACATTAGTAGACAACTGCTAAAGCATAACACAAAGCTACCCATGACCTTGAGGTATATATAAGGCACAGGCTGATTTTCTAAGACTTTCTGTGAGGAGGGGGGAAGGAGCATGCTGTATATACCAGAAAATATGGTAATTATTCCTTGGCACACACATGGGAAGTCCCCAACTTGCAAATGCCCGGAGTTATAAATATTCACAAATACTTATGGGGCACTGAGAAACAAATTAGATTTGTACTACTGCCTATTCACACTTATAAACATGAGGATCATAAGCAGCCATTGTAATGTTATTTTTATGGGAAAAATGTTTGTCACAAATACAAACTCGATTGCAATTTTGACCACCAGGATTGCAACTCTCATTAGTTTTTTATCCCTTATTCATGTAAACCACTCAAGCTATAGACTTATAGCTCACATTATCTTGGCCACTCATTTAGTGGATCCATGCTTAACACTACTGTACCTATGACCTTTTGAATTTTGTACTTTTTAAAAAAGTATATGACAACTCTTGCATATTTTAATTACAAGATCAAAATAGCTTTTATAAGCAAATTGTTGCAAGTTCTGAAGATGTCAATGTATTGTTTGTCATGTATTTTTGTACAAATGACCCAGTGTTATTGACGGATACATAGTGGGCGCTATGGTAATTTATACTCTGGCGCCACTGCGGTATTTTCATGATTTCCAAATGACGAACATTTTGAGTGTGGCAGGTTAAGAAATATTATATATTTCTGATTCTACTTGCCATACAGTACAAAACCACTGACTAAGGCCACCGGAAAGACAAGACCTGGACTTTATTGAACAAGATATTTTTAACATCTATATACACATGCTGTTAGTTAGTCTCATATCCAAGACTTTTCTTCAGTAAAGTCTTTTCAAAGAAAAGTCTATTTTGATTTTGCATATATATTACTTTACAAGAATTACTGTTTAAATGTCTTTTTTCATTGAGTTTGTCTTGCTTATCTAATAAGTTTACAAATTTTGTAATCAATTGCTTGCACAAATTGAATTAATTGTATAAATTAAGCAAGAATACAACCTGATGTGTAGATATGGATGATTTTCATGTGTAATATTGACTTGTGTCTATAGTTCCTTGTTGCAGTGGGTTTCCTCAGTCACCTTTCTTTGCATTTGATTGCAATGTACTTTACTGAGGTCTATTTTGTTGTACTTTTTTATATAAATATTACCTCTCATAGGAGGTGCCTTGATGCCCTTTATGGGCTTTTGATCCAAGGAAGTGTACTTGTTTTTGGATCAAATGTGAATGCCTCCTATGGGTATGTACCACATGTAATGTATGTGCGGTGTACATGTACACAGTGTGCTATGTACATAATGTATGTGTACGATGTACATGTACACTATATGTACACACAATGTATGTGTATGCACATAATGTGTATGCACAATGTGTGTATGCACATAATGTGTGTATGCACATAATGTGTGTATGCACATAATGTATGTGTACGCGCATAATGTATGTGTACGCACATAATGTATGTGTATGCACATAATGTATGTGTATGCACATAATGTATGTGTATGCACATAATGTATGTACGTACATGTATGTGTACGTACACAAACATTGATTTTTTAATGGAAGTGAAACTTTTACAATAACAGCCTAATTAATATTGACCTTGCTTATGTTTTGCATTTTTGAGGTGATGTTGAAAAATTGGGCAATGCATTTTTTCAGTCCGTAATACATTTTAAAATATTTAAAATCCAGCTAAGCTTTTTTAACTTGAACAAGAGGCTGATGAAATAGCTGTATAGTTTGGTTATACACTAATACTATGTAATCCTTATGGGCAAAAATATAAGTATTGTACATTTTATATATTTTGAACAATATGTACATTAGTTAGTGTTCAATTTTAGCTGTTTTATTTTTGTTTTAATATAGCATAGTGTCTGTAAATTTCTACAGTCTTGAAATTATTGTACATAGTAAATTTTTATTTATATTATTCATTTTAGGTGGGTATTTTACATGTTTTGTGTGTGTTAAAATATTTTGTTTGACTTTAGGATGATGATAGAGGGCTTTACTGTACATCTTACGTAAACAGTAATATATTTAATTTATTGTACAAAATGTTTTTATGAGGACTTTATCAGTGTTTGATGAAATAGGTTTGTGTACAAATTCACTTCCCATAGTTTGGGATTCATTTTTTTTTATTTCAAGGGAGGAAATTTGTGGAGTCACGAGGCTCCGAGCGTAGTATTGCCCCATGTGTCGCGTGTCACCCATGTCCAGTGTCAGTTGGTTGAAGAGGTTGTCTCCCTTAGGACCTAAGACTCAGATCCCCCATTGATGTATGTCAAGTGTGATTTTTTATTTAACTCTTACCATAATAAGTACTACAGTTTATCATCATAGCTTTGATATATTTTTTTAATGTGTATTCTGGCCATGTGATACAATAGTTGAGGTAGCAAAGTGAGTGCAGTTCCTTGGGGGCACAACCTAATTGTTTAGTCTGTGATATTATTTTGTTTCTGGTGAGACTTCTCACACATTGAGACAAAGTATTTTGAACCAGTCTTGATGCTGGATATCTTTGACCTGACATAGTTTGTACAAATAAACATGGAAATTGTTTTTCTATTTATAACCCTTTGTTAGCCAGACTTGAGTTCCATTGGTGAAAAGTAACATAGTGCTTGTACTCAGAGCTGGATTAATATTTTGTAGGCCCCTGGGCTACAGGTACTGAGGCCCCCAGTGATACTTTCAAAAGGAGGGGGTAAAAGGGGTTTTGTGTGCAAGGGGCTTGGACATGCAGCAGGCATGTGTGAGCATGTTAGATAGAAGTGAATGGATATGAATGGTTTTTGGGACCTGATGAGCAGTTTGAGCATGAGCAGGGTAGCATTTTGTGAAGGGATTCAGGGAAACCGGTTAGCCGGACTCGAGTCCTGGAGGTGGAAAGTACAATTCCTGCACTTCAAAGAAGTTTGGGATATATGCCATTTGGAGTGACATCTAAACTGCCATATTTGGATGTCTCTGCAGACGGTGATTGTGTGAATGATGGTTAAAAAGTTTCTTTTTTTGGGTCACCCTGCCTCGGTGGGAGACGACTGACGTATTAAAAAAAAAAATTAGGAACTTGCATCAGTAACTGTGAACACTTTTCACTTAATCTCTGGAGGTCCTCCAGCTGGCAGAGGCCCCTGAAACCCATGCCTTAATCTTGCCCTGCTTGAACTCTAAAAGATGGGTGAGAAGTACAAGAGGAAGGCAGATGAATTATACCTACATACAGGAGAGCCCTGTTTGTACAGCAGGTTAGGTTCCAGGCTACTGCTAAGTGAAACATAGCCTTTTTTTTACTTTCAAATGCTATAAAAGCCTGATAACATGTTGATACTATCATATTAAGTGAGCAATAGAGCTAGGCCTAAAAAAAGTCTATACAGTACACACATTACTTACCTTAAAAAAAATTCATTCTTAGCTTATAGTCAGTGGTAAATGTATTTATTGTAGGAAGTCTGAATAAATGAAGAATGGGTATAGTAATTGAAAACCACTGTATTAGTGAATGCCATGAAGAGCTTCAGGGAAACTGGTTAGCTGGACTTGAGTCCTGGAGGTAGAAAGTTCAGTGCCTGCACTTTAAAGCCCTCTTACAACCCACTCTCCCTGCATCCTACAATAACCTGCAGCGCTGTATAACCCCTGTGGTTTAGCGCTTCTATTTGATTATAATAATAATAATGCACTTTAAAGAAGGGGTTTGGGATACAGTGGAACCTCGGATGTTGACTGCATTACTTGTTAAACAAATTGATTTTCAAACAAGGAATTTGAGAAAAAATGTCCTGGTTTTCGTAAGTTCTCTTGATTGTCGACCGACAACGCGAACGGCTCGGGTCATACGCTCACAGAATGTGCACTGGGCTATGCTGAAACTTGATCCTTCAAGGCTAGTAGGGAATGGTTTGATAATTTTAAAAGCAGCATTCATAGTGTGGCTAGGCATGGGGAGGCTGCCAGTGTTGACAAAATGACTCCTGAAAAGTATGTTACTGAATTTAAAGAGTACATAGAGCCGGAGGGAGTTCTCCCCCAACAAGTGTTTAATTGTGATGAGACAGGCCTCTTATGGAAGTAAATGCCCAAGAGGACCTATATAACTGAAGAGGAAAAGCCAATGCCAGGACACAAGCCAATGAAAGACAGGCTCAATCTGTTACTGTGTGGTAATGCAAGTGGGGACTTGAAATTGAAGCCCTTACTTGTTTATCATTCCAAAAATCCACAAGTTTTTGAGCAATGTTATGAAAAACAAATTGGCTGTAATGTGGAGGGCCAACACAAAAGCTTGGGTAACTAAGACATTTTTTTTATTGCATGGATTCATGAGGTCTTTGCTCCCACTGTCAAAGTACCTCATTAAAAAACAATTGCCAGTCAGGGTCCATTTACTTCTGGATAATGCTCCTACTCACCCTCCAAGTTTGGAAAGAGAGTTGCTGGAGTTCAATTTTGTAAGTGAAGTGTTGCCTCCTAACACCACTCCTCTCATCCAACCCATGGACCAGCAGGTCATTTCTAACTTCAAGAAACTCTACACCATTAGCTCTCCTCTGACAGGTAAGAAGCTGTTAAATTTTCATTTATGTATTGTACAATATTTTAGTTAGTTTCTTTTAGTATTCATTTTTAGTTTTATGTAGCAGTTAGTATATTTTTAACTAAATTATTATATTGTCATTTGGGGTCTGGAATGGATTAATTTTATTTACATCATTCTTTATGGGAAGAATTGCTTTGGTTGTCGTCCATTTTGGTTGTCGAATCGACATCTGGAACAAATTAAATTCGACAACTGAGGTTCTACTGTATTTGCTGTTTGGAGTGGAATCTGAACTGTCATATCTGTGTGCCTCTGGCAAGACAGTGATAGTGTGAATGATGGTAAAAGTGTTTCTTTTGTGTGTCACCCTGCCTTTATGGGAGATGACCAGCTTGTTCAAAAAATCTCATGGTTATAATCATAACCCTAATTTTTAAAGGTGTGGAGGAGTAAGCTCAGTGAAGGCCTGACTAAGACCTGCATCAAGAAACACTTGTCCTGTTTCCTAACAAATCTTACCTAACCTAACCTAAAGACAGACTGCTGTTTATTCCTAAGCTGTTTGTAGATGTGATGTTGCAGTTCATTTGTATCACATGAAAACCTGTCAAATTGGCACATCCACAGCCCTGGAGTATATCCAGAGAGGGTTTCGGGGATCAACGCCCCCATGGACCAGTCCATGACCAGGCCTCGTCTGATCAGCCAGGATGTTACTGATGGCTGCACACTCACACCAACACACTCACTCTACCTAACACTGAAAATTCTGAATTTGATGCAATCTCACTCTGACCTTTTAACAACAGTTAAGCTATTGTAGATAAATGGCTCAGACAACTGACAAGTTAATAAATTAGACACATGTGCAACACTTGAGTATCTTTATTGAGGACTGATTACACTGACTCCAGGCTGAGGAACAGATGACCTCACACTCATGATCTTCAACATTCTTCTTTGTATTGGACTGATGAAGCTACTGTGGCAAAACGTTTCCTCAATAAATATACGCAAGTATTGCACATGTCTAATTTATCAATTAGTCTACTGCACCAACTTTTACCTAGTATTTAATTTGATTATTTGAGGGGTGGGAATATTTGCAGTTTGGAGACGCATCTGTGTGCCCTTGGCAAGACACTGGAGTGAAGAATTCAACACAATGTAGTATAATGTGATCCTTTATTGTCAATAAAGGATCACATTATACTGCATCTGTGGTTAATTTTTCCATTTAGTATCTTATGCCTTATATCTCCACAGTGGAGTGAATGATGGTGAAAGTATTTTTAGGTCATACCTCAGTGGGAGACAGCCAGCATGTTAAAAAAAAAATAATAATAATCTTTCAGGATTATTGAACTGGGATATATAGTGGGTAGTCCCAAGGTATAATTGACTTCCACCTTGAGAGCGTATACCCTTGCTATGTTATCATTTTATCATATATTTGAAGGTCATTCAGTGTGAGACATGACAGTTGTATGCTGTCTTATTGATAATTTAACCATACCTGTGTCTTCAAGATGTCTTGATGCTAGTGAAGGGCTCTTGATGTGAAGTCAAAATATCTTCCTCTTCCTTTCCACATCCTTGATGCCTTATGATCACTTTGGGCTGACCTCTTCCCATTAATATATAATAATATATGCAAAATAACCACAGGGGGAATTGAATGATAGCTTTAGGCCTTTCATGTTGCAATCAACAAATCAGGGGCTTGCAGTGTTGCAGAAACAGAGCAGGAAATTCAAGAAGATCCTTTCATGGGAACAACTCTCTCCTGGAGAGAGCTGTTCCCATAAATGGATCTTCTGGATTTCCTACTCAATTTCTTCAACATTGCAGACTCCTGATGTGTTGATTGCAACATGAAAGGCCTAGAGCTATCATTCAACTCCCCTGTGGTTTTGTGTCACTCGTTTGCGATTATTGCATAATATGTTTGCCTTGGACTTCCAGCAAGCATGTGTGAGCGTGTTAGAAAGGAGTGAATGGAGACGAATGGTTTTTGGGACCTGACGAGCTGTTGGATTGTGAGCAGGGTAACATTTTGTGAAGGGATTCAGGGAAACCAGTTAATTGATTTAGTTGGACTTGAGTCCTGGAAATGGGAAGTACAATGCCTGCACTTTAAAGGGGGATTCTGGGATAGTGACAGTTGGGAGGGACTATTCTCAGCTGTCGTATCTGAGCTCCTCTGCAAAGACAGTGATTATGTATGAGTGTGGTGAAAGTGTTGAATGATGATGAAAGTATTTTCTTTTTGTGGATTTTCTTTCTTTTTGGGTCACCCTGCCTCGGTGGGAGACGGCTGACTAGTCGAAAAAAAAAAATGTTTGCCTTTGTTGCCTTACCTCGGTGGGAGACAGCTAGTGTCTTAAAGAGAAACTATTTACCTGGGTGCTGTATTGTGATGTTGGTAAACTTTTGGCAAGACAGTTATTGAGTGAATGATGGTGAATGTGTTTCCTTCTTTGGATCACACTGCTTTGGCAGGAGGTGATTGTTGAGGTAAAAAAAATAAGGTCTCTTATAGAGCTAATATTCATAGTGGAGTCACTTATTTCCATTGGGGTCCTTATAGGACTCCAATGGAAAAAAGTCACTGACTTTTTTGGGTTATCCTGGGCTGTCTACACATATGCTGCTATGTATGATAATCTATGTAACTGTATTTGTGTATACCTGAATAAACTTACTTACATGAGTATTGAAGTGCCAGTGTTGTATTATGCACTTACAATAACCCCTGAAGGGAGGTCCCTTGTTGCTGGTGAGGGGCTCTTGATTTGAGGAAGTGAAGCCACTTTACCCTTCAGATTAAACCTGATGTTTGTCCTGTCATAAACCATCGCATAGGATGGTTTAACTGACATAAATCATCACATAGGATGGTTTAACTGACATAAACCATCACATAGGATGGTTTAACTGACATAAACCATCACATAGGATGGTTTAACTGACATAAATCATCACATAGGATGGTTTAAACATAAATCATCTAACAGGATGGTTTTACCGACAAATCACAAGATGGTTTTTACTGACAAACCATCACATAGGATGGTTTAACTGTTATAAACCATTGCATAGGATGGTTTAACTTATAAACCATTGCATAGGATGGTTTAACTGTTAAACCATCACAGAATGGTTTAACTGACATAAACCATCACACAGGATGGTTTAACTGCTATAAACCATCACATAGGATGATTTAACTGACATAAACCATCTCATAGGATGGTTTTTACTGACATAAACCATTACAGGCTCGTCTAGGGAGGTTCCCTGATGCTATTTAAGGGCTCTTGATCCAAGGACTGAATGATCCCTGTGATTAACGTCTTTGTGTGAACATTAATGTTGATCCGAGGATTAAGATCCACTCGTTTTTCCTCGGATCAAACCTGATTAACTCGTTTATTTTAGGATTTATTAACAAGGGAGGATGCTTGATGCCAGTGAAGGTTCTTGAGCCAAGGTCACGGACTTGTCCGGTCCTTGGATCAAGCCTGAGGTGTTGTTCGTACTGAAACTGCACCAGCTGTACGGTTTTAGCGCTTCCTTCATGGTACTTAAGCTAATTTAGTTAAATTAGTTAATTTGCTGCGCTAAATTCCTGACCTCATTGCGACGTTGCCAAATCTTTGAAAAATCTTTATTAAAACTAATAAAACTACATTAAACACCAATAAATAAATAAAAATACATCAAAATTTACATAGTCAGAGTAATTGTAAATTGTCCAAAATCTCAAATTTTCTTAAAAAAGTTATTTTGACATATGACATTTAACATTTGTTATTCAGCGCTGTATGACCCTTATGGGTTTAACGCTTACTTATAATAATAATCTGTATGACCCCTGTGGTTTAGCGCTTCTTTTTTATTATAATAATTATAATAATGATTTTAATGATAATAGTAATAAGAATTATAATAATAATAATTATCATTATTACTATTATTATCATTTATTATTATAAATAATGATGTAAATATAGCTAGGTTAGTTTCCCCTAGCTAGACATTCCTAGCTGCCGGTGTGATCTTGATCCGAGGGAACTGCAGCTCTCCCCTTCCTCGGATCAAACCCTGGTCGTCTTCCCTTCCCCCTCCCCCAAGGGGAGCGCCAGGTCCCTGCGGGTTTAGCTCTTCTCCCGGGAAGCCAGGAAATAAGGTCAGTGTAGTGGTGGAGGCCGCAGGGAGAGGTATGTATCACCGCTGTGTATACTCTGTGTATATACAGATTCTTCTCAGTGTATATACACTGATTCTTCTCAGTGTATATACACTGATTCTTCTCAGTGTATATACACTGATTCTTCTCAGTGTATATACACTGATTCTTCTCAGTGTATATACACTGATTCTTCTCAGTGTATATACACTGATTCTTCTCAGTGTATATACACTGATTCTTCTCAGTGTATATACACTGATTCTTCTCAGTGTATATACACTGATTCTTCTCAGTGTATATACACTGATTCTTCTCAGTGTATATACACTGATTCTTCTCAGTGTATATACACTGATTCTTCTCAGTGTATATACACTGATTCTTCTCAGTGTATATACACTGATTCTTCTCAGTGTATATACACTGATTCTTCTCAGTGTATATACACTGATTCTTCTGTGTATATACACTGATTCTCTCAGTGTATATACACTGATTCTTCTCAGTGTATATACACTGATTCTTCTCAGTGTATATACACTGATTCTTCTCAGTGTATATACACTGATTCTTCTCAGTGTATATACACTGATTCTTCTCAGTGTATATACACTGATTCTTCTCAGTGTATATACACTGATTCTTCTCAGTGTATATACACTGATTCTTAACAGTGTATATACACTGATTCTTCCAGTGTATATCACTGATTTTCTCAGTGTATATACACTGATTCTTCTCAGTGTATATACAGTGATTCTTCTCAGTGTATATACACTGATTTTTCTCAGTGTATATACACTGATTTTTCTCAGTGTATATATACTGATTCTTCTCAGTGTATATACACTGATTCTTCTCAGTGTATATACACTGATTCCTTCTCAGTGTATATACACTGATTCTTCTCAGTGTATATACACTGATTCTTCTCAGTGTATATACACTGATTCTTCTCAGTGTATATACACTGATTCCTCAGTGTATATACACTGATTCTTCTCAGTGTATATACACTGATTCTCTCAGTGTATATATATGATTTTCTCAGTGTATATATACTGATTTTTCTCAGTGTATATATACTGATTCTTCTCAGTGTATATACACTGATTCTTCTCAGTGTATATACACTGATTCCTCTCAGTGTATATACACTGATTCCTCTCAGTGTATATACACTGATTCCTCTGTGTATATACACTGATTCCTCTGTGTATATACACTGATTCCTCTCAGTGTATATGCACTGATTCCTCAGTGTATATACATTTATGCACCTTTCAGTGTATATCCCCTAAGGGAGTGTCCTTGATGGCAGTAAGAGGCTCTTGATCCATGGAAATAGCCCTGACCTCCCCTTCCTTGGATCCACCTTGATAGTCCCCCAAGGCACTGTTTGACCCCTTCAGGTTTAACTTCCCCAAAATACTGGGGCCACTCCTATTCCTCATTTACATAAATGACCTACCGAATGCATCACAACTACTCAAACCCATTTTATTTACAGATGACACAACATGTCTTCTCTCACCCAAATCCAGTCATACTGGCCAACACTATTAATGCCGAATTACAGAAAATATCAACATGGATGATGACTAACAAGCTTACTCTCAATACTGACAAGACCTACTTCATACAGTTTGGAAGCAAAGCCGCAAATGTTCCACTTAACATAATGCTAAATGGTTCACCCATCACAAGACTCAAAGAGGGAAAATTCCTAGGAATCCACCTTGACAGTAGCCATAAATTCCAAACACATACAACAAATTTCCAAGAAAATCTCAGACAGTAGACATATTATCAAAGATACGCTATTATGTACCACAATCAGCTCTCCTTGCACTATATCATTCACTTATCTACCCGTATCTCACCTATGGAATCTGTGCATGGGGATCATCAACATTAAATTACCTTAGACCACTCATAACACAACAAAAGGCTGCAGTCAGAATGATAACAAATTCCCACTCTAGACAGCATACTCCACCACTATTCAAAAGTCTAAAACTACTCACCGTAAAGAACATTCATACTTATTCTTGTGCCTACTACATATATAAAACTTTACACTCTAATATAAACCCTCCGCTCAAAATTCTCCTCACCAACTTTAATAGGACCCATGACCACAACACAAGACACAGATCACTTTTTGATATACCCCGAGTTCATAACAACCTATGTAAAAATTCTATACACATGAAGGGCCCCAGAATCTGGAATTCATTACCAGTAAATATTAAGATAACCTTGTCTGAAAATCAATTTAAGACTCAACTCAAAAACCACCTACTCACCCAAAACTAAATAATCATACTATAAACTACTTTGAAAAATTCTCATTATTAATTTCATATAAAATAATTTCAATTTTTAATATGTTACTATTATGTTACCCCCTACTCACCCAAAACTAAATACTCATACTATAAGTTATGTCAAAAATGCTCAATGTTATTTTCCTTAAAATAATCTCAACTTCATATTACCATTCGAGAATCTAAACACCTGTTACAATCTAATATCATCATATAATAATTTTAACAGTAAAATATCATCATATTGTAATTTGAAAACAAATTTTAACTAGAATAAACTCAATAAATTTCTCTATTATTATGTACATAGTCTAAGTTACTAGATTAAGCTGCCCCTAATGCCATGGCATGTCAGTGGCTCTCCTTGCACTCAATTTATATTGTAACTACCAATACCTATGTAATCTGCAATGAAATAAAATTTACTTTACTACTAATAAATATGTAACATAAACATCGTGTACAATCTAACATTATAATAAACATTATTATAACAATATAATAAACATTATAGTGTAATAATTTTGTTTGTAATTCAGTAAGTTCTTTCAAAATAATTGTATACTATATAGTTTAAAAAATTTGATTCAAAATTGAATGGGACAGAGTAAGTAAATTTATTCAGGTACTACATATAAATACAGCCACATACACAATAATAATATAATACAGTGGTACCTCGACTTACGAGCAAAATTCGTTCCAGTTGGCTATTCAAGTGCCGATACCGAAGGAATTTTTTCCCATAAGAAATAATGAAAATTAGGTTAATCCATTTCAGACCCCCACAAATACACTTACAAAAGCACCTACTAAAATACACTTACATAATTGTTCGAGTTTTGAGCTGCTCGTAAGTAGAGGTACCACTGTATCTTTATTTAAGAACATAAGAAAGAAGGAACACTGCAGCAGGCGTACTGACCTATGCAAGGCAGGTCCATGTCATTCCCCGGCTTAGACCTGACTACCTGGAGTTAACCCTCTCCAGGTAGACTCCAAGTAGTCAGGTCACTACCACTTAAGGAAGGAGCACAGCATAAGACTTAGTAGCACAAGCTACTCAGGTCTAACTCACACCCACCCACACCCACTCATGTATTTATCTAACCTATTTTTAAAGTTACACAACGTCTTAGCTTCTATGACGGTACTCGGGAGTTTGTTCCACTCATCCACAACTCTATTACCAAACCAGTGCTTTCCTATATCCTTCCTGAATCTGAACTTTTCCAACTTGAAACCATTGCTGTGAGTCCTGTCTTGGCTAGATATTTTCAGCATGCTATTTACATCCCCTTTATTTATTCCTGTTTTCCATTTATACACCTCAATCATATCCCCCCTAATTCTACGCCTTTCTAGAGAGTGCAGATTCAGGGCCCTCAGTCTATCCTCATAGGGAAGATTTCTGATACATGGGATCAACTTTGTCATCCTCCTCTGTACGTTTTCCAGTGCATTTTATATCCATTCTGTATTACGGTGACCAGAACTGTGCAGCATAATCTAAATGAGGCCTAACCAAGGATATATAGAGTTGAAGAACAACCTGAGGACTTCTATTATTTATACTTCTTGATATGAAGCCAAGGATTCTGTTAGCTTCATTGAGAACACTTATGCACTGTTGTCTTGGTTTCAGATTACTGCTAACCAGAACTCCTAAATCCTTTTCGCAATCAGAAGTATTAAGATTTACATTATTCAGTTTATATGTGGCATGGTTATTTTCCTGTCCAACATTTAGAACTTTGCATTTGTCTACATTAAACTGCATCTGCCACTTCTCCGACCACTGTAACAGTCTATTCAAATCATCCTGGAGTGCTCTAATGTCCTCATTAGAATTAATTGGACGGCCTATTTTGGTGTCATCAGCAAATTTGCTTATGTCGCTATTTATTCCCTCATCTATATCGTTTATGTAAATTGTGAACACCACTTGTGACGTGTCCCCATTCTGATTTCTCCCCATTTATGCAAACACTCTGCTGCCTATTTGTCAACCATGCCTCTACCCAGGAAAAAATTTCTTCTCCTATTCCGTGTGCCTTAGGTTTCCTCAATAGCCTTTGATGTGGAACTCTATCGAAAGACTTACTGAAGTCCATATACACAATATCATATTCATTAACATGATCTACCTCCTCAAACACTTTAGTGAAAAAAGTTAGTAAATTTGTAAGATAGGAATGCCCCTTAGTAAAACCGTGTTGAGATTCATTAATCAATTTATGCCTTTCAAGATGGCCACGAATTGCCTCGGCAATTATTGATTCCATAAATTTTCCCACTATGGAGGTAAGGCTTATTGGTCTATAGTTCGAAGCTAAGGACCTGTCACCTGCCTTGTAAATAGGTACAGTGGACCCCCGCCTAACGAGCACCCCAGAAATCGTACAATTATGTAAGTATAATATTGTAAGTGCTTGTGGAAGTGTATTTTTGGGGGTCTGAAATAGACTAACCTACGTGACATTATTTCTTAAGGAAGTAAATTCGTTCAGTAATGGCACTTGAGCAGGCTTCTGGAATGAATTTTGCTCGTTAGGCGGGGGTTCACTGTATTACATTTGCCTTTTTCCACAAACTGTTTTGAAAAGCAATCCTGAACCGTATCAAGAAAGTCGCTAGACTCAAGATTTTCTGTCACATTATTCCAATCAATTTGTCTAAAGTTAAAATCTCCCATTAACACAACATTTTCATATCTAGATGCCTTATGAATTTTGTCCCATAGCTGCTTATTGCACTCCCTATCAAGGTGTGGGGGCCTATAAATCACACCCAGAATTAATTTTTCATGCTCCTTGGGAAACTATAGCCAAACAACTTATACAGACCATAGCTGACATCATTGACATACCACTACAGTGGACCCCCGAGTTTCGTAAAAACTTCACTCCTGAAGTCTGCTCAAGTGCCATTACTGAACGAATTTACTCCCTTAAGGAAAAATGTCACGTAGGTTAGTCTATTTCAGACCCCCAAAAATACTTTTCCACAAGCACTTACAATATTATACTTACATAAATGTACGATTTCCGGGGTTTACGAAACTCGGGGGTCCACTGTATATAGAAAGCCGCTTGTTATGCTGAGCATTTCCCACAAATAATGTCAGTTTTGTCCGAGGATGCGACCCACACCAGTCCACTAATTCCCAGGTACCTATTTTACTGATGGGTGAGCATAGACAATAGGTGTAAGGAAACACGCCCAATTTCTCTACCCTCTCCGGGAATCAAACCCGGACCCTCACAGTGTGAAGCCAGAGATTTTGCCACCAGGCCACGAGCCACGGTAAATGATATACTACACAATACAGAAGATTCTCAACATGTTTGTAAGTCGAGGACTTACTGTATATTGATATAATTTTTTAATTTTTTTTTTTTTATTAACACATCGGCCATTCTACCAAGGCAGGGTGGCCCGAAAAAGAAAAACTTTCATCATCATTCACTCCATCACTGTCTTGCCAGAAGGGTGCTTTACACTACAGCTACAAACTGCAAATTAAAACCCTCCTTTAGAGTGCCGGCACTGTACTTCCCATCTCCAGAACTCAAGTCCGGCCTGCCGGTTTCCTGAATCCTTCATAAATGTTACTTTGCTCACACTCCAACAGCACGTCAAGTATTAAAACCATATGCCTCCATTCACTCCTATCAAATACGCTCACACATGCTTGCTGGAAGTCCAAGCCCTCGCACACAAAACTTCCTTTACCCTCCCTCCAACCTTTCCTAGGCCGACCCCTACCCCGCCTTCCCTCCACTACAGATTTATACACTCAAGTCACTCTGTCTCGTTCCATTCTCTCTACATGTCCAAACCACCTCAACAACCCTCCTCAGCTCTCTGACAATCGTTTGGTAATCCCGCACCTCCTCCTAATTTCCAAACTCCGAATTCTCTGCATTATATTCACACCACACATTGACCTCAGACATGACATCTCCACTGCCTCCAGCCTTCTCCTCGTTGCAACATTCATCACCCATGCTTCACACCCATATAAGAGCGTTGGTATAACTATACTCATACATTCCCTCTTTACTTCCATGGACAAGGTTCTTGTCTCCACAGACTCCAAGTGCTCCACTCACCCTTTTCCCTCATCAATTCTATGATTCACCTCATCCTTCATAGACCCATCCGCCGACATGTCCACTCCCAAATATCTGAATACATTCACCTCCTCCATACTCTCCCCTCCAATCTGATATCCAATCTTTCGTCACCTATTCTTTTTGTTATCCTCATCACCTTACTCTTTCCTATATTCACTTTCAATTTTCTTCTTTACACACCCTACCAAATTCATCCACCAACCTCTGCAGCTTCTCTTCAGAATCTCCCAGCACAGTGTCATCAGCAAAAGCAACTGTGACAACTCCCACTTTGTATTTGCTTCTTTATCTTTTAGCCCAACCCCTCTTGCCAAGACCCTCGCATTCACTTCTCTTACAACCCCATCTATAAATATATTGAACAACCACGGTGACATCACACATCCTTGTCTAAGGCCCACTTTTACTGGGAAATAGTCCCCTTCCTCCTACACACTCTAACCTGAGCCTCACTATCCTCATAAAAACTCTTCACTGCTTTCAGTAACCTTCCTCCTATTCCATACACCTGCAACATCTGCCACATTGCCCCTATCTACCCTATCATACGCCTTTTTCCAAATCCATAAATGCCACAAAAACATCTTTACCCTTATCCAAATACTGTTCACCTATATGTTTCACTGTAAACACTTGGTCTACACACCCCTACCTTTCCTAAAGCCCCTTGTTCATCTGCTATCCTGCTTTCTGTTTTACTCTTAATTCTTTCAATAATAACTCTACCATACACTTTACCAGGTACACTCAACAGACTTATTCCCCTATAATTTTTGCACTCTCTTTTGTCCCTTTGCCTTTATACAAAGGAACAATACACGCTCTCTGCCAATCCCTAGGTACCTTACCCTCTTCCATACATTTATTAAATAATAGCACCAACCACTCCAAAATTATATCCCCACCTGCTTTTAACATTTCTATCTTTATCCCATCAATCCCAGCTGCCTTACCCCTTTCATTCTACCCACTGCCTCACGAACTTCCCTACACCCACAACTGGCTCTTCCACACTCCTACAAGATGTTATTCCTCCTTGCCCTACACACGAAATCACAGCTTCCTGTCTTCATCAACATTTAACAAATCCTCAAAATATTCTCTCCATCTTCCCGATACTTAACTCTCCATTTAATAACTCTCTTCCTATTTTTAACTGTCAAATCCATTTGTTCTCTAGGCTTCCTCAACTTATTAATCTCATTCCAAAACTTTTTCTTATTTTCAACAAAATTTGCTGATAACATCTCACCCACTCTCTCATCTGCTCTCTTTTTACATTGCTTCACCACTCTTTTAACCTCTCTTTTCTCTCCATATACTCTTCCTCCTTGCATCACTTCTACTTTGTAAAAACCTCTCATATGCTAACTTTTCTCCCTTACTACTCTCTTTACATCATCATTCCACCAATCGCTCCTCTTCCCTCCCGCACCCACTCGCCTGTAACCACAAACTTCTGCTGAACACTCTAACACTACATTTTTAAATCTACCCCATACATTTTCGACCCCATTGCCTACACTCTCACTAGCCCATCTATCCTCCAATAGTTGTTTATATCTTACCCTAACTGCCTCCTCTTTTAGTTTATAAACCTTCACCTCTCTTTACTTACTGATTCTATTTTCCTTGTATCCCATCTACCTTTTTCTCCCACTGTAGCTATAACTAAAAGTGATCTGATATATCTGTAGCCCCTCTATAAACATGTACATCCTGAAGTCTACTCAACAGTCTTTATCTACCAATACATAGTCCAACAAACTACTGTCATTACGCCCTACATCATATCTTGTATACTTATTTATCCTCTTTTTCTTAAAATATGTATTACCTATAACTAAACCCCTTTCTATACAAAGTTCAATCAAAGGGCTCCCATTATCATTTACACCTGGCACCCCAAACTTACCTACTACACCCTCTCTGCATGTTCTCCCACTTTAGCATTTAGGTCCCCTACCACAATTACTCTCATTTGGTTCAAAAGTTCCTATACATTCGCTTAACATCTCCCAAAATCTCTCTCTCCTCTACACTCCTCTTCTCCAGGTGCATACACGCTTATTATGACCCACTTTTCGCATCCGACCCTTATTTTAATCCACATAATCCTTGAATTTACACATTTATATTCCTCTTTCCTTCCATAACTGATCCTTCAACATTATTGCTACCCCTTCCTTAGCTCTAACTCTCTCAGATACTCCTGACTTAATCCCATTTATTTCTCCCCACTGAAACTCGCCTACCCCTTCAGCTTTGTTTCGCTTAGGCCAGGACATCCAATCTTTTCATTCATAACATCGGCAATCATCTCTTTCTTATCATCCGCACTACATCCACCACATTCAGACAACCCAATTTTATAAAGTTTTTCTTCTTTCGTTTTTAGTAGATTTGTACAGGAGAAGGGTACTAGCCTATTGCTCCCGGCATCTTAGTCGCCTCATAATTTTTATTTATTATAATTAGGGCAGAACTTCTGAATATGTTGCAATTCCTTATGTTTCTGCAGACTAGTAATGGATGATACACCTAGAATCAATTTAGATGTTCCACGGTACGACCAGTCGCACTTCATCAGACGTCTGCGTCATTTCTTTGGTATTACAGACTGGAGACTGTGTTTCAAAACTGACAGAGAGCTTGAGGAAGCTAAAAACTGCTTGAGAGATACGACAGAGTTGAAGTGTCAGAGACAGTTGATCAGTGTTGATCTAGTGAAGGTACCCACAAAGTTGATAAATAGATGGAATAGTCACACTTGAGTTATCATTGTGGAAGTGTTACACACAGCTGGGTTTCAACTTCAGTCCATACAAAGTAAGAATGTGTTAAGATCAGAAAGATATTTCACCATTAAGTCCCCAGCTTGACAGTCTTATCAAGACTGATGGACTGATTACATTCGACTCAGGCGAGGGACCGTTAGCCAAACTTGAGTCTTACTAGTGCCTGATTGACGATGCTTGTTGTTGCATTTTCAACCTTAGAACATCCCCTTTTGGGCAAGACTGTGGGTGAGATGTATAAGTGTCTAACTATTTCTAATCACTAGATTTAAGTGGAGATATCAGATACCTGGAGTTTACCTGGAGAGGGTTTCTGGGGTCAATGCCCCCACGGCTTGGTCTGAGACCAGGCCTCATGGTGGATCAGGGTCTGATCAACCAGGCTGTTACTGCTGGCCACAAGCAAACTGACGTACGAACCACAGCCCGGTTGTGTGTTAAAAAAAATGATCTTATGTTCAAAATATTAATTACAACCCATTTATCTAGACCATGCATTTATTTTCACCTCTATATTTCTACCTCCAATAATTATTATAACCAAAATTGTCATTGTAATTCTGTATTATCTCATCATATTAAAATGTACATACTCATTAAATAACCCACCTGGAGAGAAAAACTCAGAAGATTAATGATCTGTATATTTTGACCCTTCTGGGGTCCTCTTCAGAGGAAGAGGGTCCCAGAAAGGGGTTGAAATATAAAGATCAATTAATCTCCTGAGTGTCTGTGTCCATGTGGCATACCTTATTAATATGGTGCTCGCTTTGGAGTTCTTCTCTAATATGGCTCTTTTCACTTATATTTTTGTTTGTTATTTTTGGCGCTTGTCTTTCTCTTAATATGGTTTTTGGCAATTTTCATATAATTTTTAGTTCTACACACTTTTGCAATTTTTTTAGGCCTAATGCTATTGCACACTTAATAAATGATAGTGTAAACATGTTTTTAGGCTTTTATATGCACTGGCAAATGCTGTGATTTGCTTTACTGTGCCCCGTGGCCTGGTGGCTAAAGCTCTCACTTCACATGGCGAGGGTCTGGGTTCGATTCCCAGCCAGGGTAGAAACATTGGGCATGTTTCTTTACACTGGTTGTCTATGTTCCCCATCAGTAAAATGGGTACTTGGGTGTTAGTGGACTGGTGTGGGTCGCATCCTGGGACAAATCTAAAGTAAAGTAAATTTTATTTCATTGCAGATTGCAGATTACATAGGTATTGGTAATTACAATGTAAATTGAGTGCAAGGAGAGCCACTGACATGCCATAGCATTAGGGGCAGCTTAATCTAGTAACTTAAAGACTATGTACAGTGGTACCTCGAGTTACGATGGTCCCCAAAATCGCCCTTTTATGTAAGTTTATTTTTTTAAATGCTTTTGTAAGTATATTTTTGGGGGTGTAAAAGGACTAGTCTATTTTACATTATTCCTTATGGGGATAAATTCGTTTGGTAATGGCACTTGAACAGCATTCTCGAACGAAAAAATATCGTAACTCGAGGTACCACTGTACTTAATATTAGAGAAATTTATTGAGTTTATTCTAGTTAAAAATTGTTTTCAAAATTACAATATGATGAAATTTTACTGTTTAAATTATTATATGATGATATTAGATTGTTACAGGTGTTTAGATTCTCAAATGGTAATATGGAATTGAAGATTATCTTAAGGAAAATAACATTGAGCATTTTTGAATTAACTATGAGTATTTAGTTTTTTTTGGGTGAGTAGGGGGTAACTATATATAGTAACATATTATTAAAAATTGAGATTATCGTATAGGAAAGTAATAATGAGCATTTTTCAAAGTAGTTTATAGTATGATCATTTAGTTTTGGGTGAGTAGGTGGTTTTTGAGTTGAGTCTTAAATTGATTTTCAGACAAGATTATCTTAATATTTACTGGTAATGAATTCCAGATTCTGGGGCCCTTTATGTGCATAGAATTTTTACATAGGTTGATATGAACACGGGGTATATAAAAAAGTGATCTGTGTCTTGTGTTGTGGTCATGGGTCCTATTAAAGTTGGTGAGGAGAATTTTGAGCGGAGGGTTTATATTAGAGTGTAAAGTTTTATATATGTAGTAGGCACAAGAGTAAGTATGAATGTTCTTTACGGTGAGTAGTTTTAGACTTTTGAATATTGGGAATTTGTTATCATTCTGACTGCGGCCTTTTGTTGTGTTATGAGTGGTCTAAGGTGATTTAATGTTGTTGATCCCCATGCACAGATTCCATAGGTGAGATACGGATAGATAAGTGAATGATATAGTGCAAGGAGAGCTGATTGTGGTACATAATAGCGTATCTTTGATAATATGCCTACTGTCTTCGAGATTTTCTTGGAAATTTGTTGTATGTGTGTTTGGAATTTAAGGCTACTGTCAAGGTGGATTCCTAGGAATTTTCCCTCTGTGAGTCTTGTGATGGGTGTACCATTGAACGTTATGTTAAGTGGAACATTTGTGGCTTTGCTTCCAAACTGTATGAAGTAGGTCTTGTCAGTATTGAGAGTAAGCTTGTTAGTCGTCATCCATGTTGATATTTTCTGTAATTCGGCATTAACAGTGTTGGCCAGTATAACTGGCTCTGCATAACAAGGGACTTTCCATATAGTAGTATGTCATTGATGTCAGCTATGGTCTGTATACCTTGTACATGTACTTGTAGAAATAAAGATATTATTATACTATTATTATTATTACGTATTATAAAGTGATACTATTTGCTTTACCACGGCAGTCTGGAACCTAAACTGCCGTATTAGTGAGGTATTCCTGTACAGGAGGAACCCGCATATACAGCACCTCTTTTCAGTGTTATTCCCTTTTGTTGGGTTTCGATTAAGTCATTGTTCATTATGTATGGTGCTTTTACCGATTTTCAATTGTTTTCATACAATATAAGATAGGGGCAACCATCACCATATTTTAAGGTTTGTGTGTACTGTGTATTTATTTTGCTTTTTATCACTTTTTTCTATGCCTAGTTGTTGAGCACTTTATATATGATAGTGTAAACATGTTATCAGGTGTTTTAGATGCATTCAAGAATGAAAAATAAAACGCTCTTTTTCCACCTGCTGGTGATTTTCGTTTATATGGAGCCTAAGAGTCATACAAACGGCGCCCTCGTGTACTGTATTTCATTATTAAAACGTACTCCCAGAACACCAGTGTAAAAGTTTTTTCTCCGTGTATCAAGCAGAATAAAAATAATGTCATTCTGTATTGTGAGACTAAAACATTATTATATTATTATACACAATACAGAAGGTCCCCAATGTGTTCGCTAGTCGAGCACTTACTGTATTTGTACATATTGAGCTTCATTATCTTCATGTGGCTGTGTTTATTATCCAATCTTTATTACTTTTTGTGTGCTTATTTAAAAATTATATGGATAAAATTTCAGACATGGACAAGAGCCTCCAGGTACCACTGAAGAGAAGATCTGGTATGCAAAGCGAGTATATGAGTCAGCATTCCACCCAGACACCGGTGATAAGCAGAATGTCATTGGTCGCATGTGCTTCCAAGTTCCTGGTGGAATGATTCTTACTGGTGCTATGCTCACATTTTATAAGTAAGTTGTTCGTAGGTTTGAATTGTGTCTGATAGTTTGTAGTCCAGGTAGACTGACTTGTTAGTGCTATGCTTACATTTTATAAGTACAGCCTCTCCTCACTTAGCGACATACTCATTTACCGATGACTCGGACTTATGACGGACTCTCTGACCAGTATGCATACCTAAATAATGTATATTAGAGCTGATGATTTCCTCTGTTCTGTTTATTACAATACACAGTACACTGCTGTATCAGCATTTAAAATATACCAGAAATGTTATAAATGGTGCAAAGGTGACATTAAAACAATGTCAAAGATGGTTGACACAAACCCACTACCATTATAGTACTATACAGTGGTCCCTCGGTTTTCGTGCATCTCCAAACTCGAACATTTATGTAAGTGTATTTTCGTAAGTGCTGTTGCAAGTGTATTTTTGGGGGTCTGAAATAGACTAACCTACGTGACATTATTTCTTAAGGAAGTAAATTCGTTCGGTAATGGCACTTGAGCAGCATTCTGGAACGAATTTTCGGTGAAAACCGAGGGACCACTGTATGTACTCCTCACTTAGCGACAAATTCGTTTACTGACTTATTGAGAAAAAAAATGATTTCAGCATGATACAATGTTTGTACAGAGCTGGATGACATTTAGTTGTACATGCAGAATGACCATAGTTATGCAGAGTATTTCTGGCAAACTTAAGACTACAATGGCAATAACTAATTAATTGTTTATACAGTAGAACCCCTGTATCCACTGATTCGTTATCCGCAGTTTCAGTTATCCACGGTTTACTGTGGCCCAAAAATACCTCTTAATTTTGCATAATAATGGCCCCCAAGCACAAAAGTAGAGAACTGGCAGTTCTTCAATGCCTAAGAGAAGCTGGGAAGTGCTTCCCATCAGTGAAAAGTGACAATTCTCCACTTATTGTGTGTAATTTATCAATTAAACTTTATAATAGGTATGTATAGTATAGGGTTCGCTACTGTCCACTTTTTCGGTATCCACGGCAGGTCCTTGGAACACATTCCCTCCGGATACAGGGGTCGTATTGCATATAAGGACATTAAGGGCTCATAAATAATAAATTTAGGAATTACAAGTATCATGACAGTGAAGTTTAATGGGCAGATCCTTGACTAGTTGCCCCTGATGGTGCTTAACCTAGTTAGCATAAACAGCATAAACACACATTGGCAACACAATAGCTCATAGAATGTAAAAAATATTAGTTACAATTAAATTAATTTTAAAATATTCTGAATAATTAGAATAATATTTAGGGAATATGCTAAATATTTATGGTTAGTATTGTTTTGAAATTAAGTTTAATGATTCTTGCAGGTCCACTTCAGCTGTTGTATTCTGGCAGTGGGCAAATCAATCCTTCAATGCTCTAGTTAATTTTACCAATCGTAATGCTAAGTCTCCCCTGAGTGAAACTCAGTTGGCTGTAGCATACGTATCTGCTACAGGTGCAGCTCTTGCAACTGCTCTAGGATTGAAGAGTTTCTTGGCTGGAAGAGCATCAACTCTACTTCAGGTAAATATATTACGTTTTTAACACACCAGTTGTCTCCCACAGAGACAAGGTGACCTGAAGAAGAAGAACAAATGAAACTGTTTTTTCTTTTCACTTTTTACTTGTTCAGTGACAGTAGTTATTTATTTACTATTTATTTATTATATACAGTGGACCCCCGAGTAACGAACACCCCGGAAATTGTACAATTATGTAAGTATAATATTGTAAGTGCTTGTGGAAGTGTATTTTTGGGGGTCTGAAATAGACTAACCTATGTGACATTATTCCTTAACATGCAAGATTTCAGGCATGTCTTGTTACTTCTACTTACACTTAGGTCACACTACACATTTATGTACAAGCATATATATACACACCCCTCTGGGTTTTCTTCTATTTTCTTACTAGTTCTTGTTCTTATTTCCTCTTATCTCCATGGGGAAGTGGAACAGAATTCTTCCTCCGTAAGCCATGCGTGTCGTAGAGTCGATTAAAATGCCGGGAGCCAAGGGGCTAGTAACCCCTTCTCCTGTATACATTACTAAAGTTAAAAGAGAAACTTTTGTTTTTCTCTTTGGGCCACCCTGCCTTGGTGGGAAGCGGCCGATTTGTTGAAAGAAGAAGAAGATATATATATATATATATATATATATATTATATTTTTTTTTTTTTTTTTTTTAACAAGTCGGCCGTCTCCCACCGAGGCAGGGTGACCAAAGAAAGAAAATCCCCAAAAGAAAAACTTTCATCATCATTCAACACTTTCACCACACTCATACATAATCACTGTCTTTGCAGAGGAGCTCAGATACGACAGCTGAGAAAAGTCCCTCCCAGCTGTCACTATCTCAGACCCCTCCTTTAAAGTGCAGGCATTGTACTTCCCATTTCCAGGACTCAAGTCCAACTAAATCAATTAACTGGTTTCCCTGAATCCCTTCACACAATGTTACCCTGCTCACACTCCAACAGATCGTCATGTCCCAAAAACCATTCGTCTCCATTCACTCCTATCTAACACGCTCACACATGCTTGCTGGAAGTCCAAGCCCTCGCCCACAAAACCTCCTTTACCCCTTCCCTCCAACCTTTTCTAGGACGACCCCTACCCCGCCTTCCTTCACCTACAGATTTATACGCTCTCCAAGTCATTCTACTTTGATCCATTCTCTCTAAATGACCAAACCACCTCAACAACCCCTCTTCAGCCCTCTGACAAATACTTTAGTAACTCCACACCTTCTCCTAATTTCCACATTCCGAATTTTCTGCATAATATTTACACCACACATTGCCCTTAGACAGGACATCTCCACTGCCTCAGCCTCCTCCTGCTGCAGCATTTGCAACCCATGCTTCACACCCATATAAGAGTGTTGGTACCACTATACTTTCGTACATTCCCTTCTTTGCCTCCATGGGTAACGTTTTTGTCTCCACAGATACCTCAATGCACCACTCACCTTTTTTCCTTCATCAATTCTATGGTTAACCTCATCCTTCATAAACCCATCTGCTGAAACATCAACTCCCAAATATCTGAAAACATTTACTTCTTCCATAATCCCTCTCTCCAATGTGATATCCAATTTTCTTTATTTAAATCGTTTGATACCCTCATCACCTTACTCTTATCTATGTTCACTTTTAACTTTCTACCTTTACACACTCTCCCAAACTCGTCCACTAACCTTTGCAACTTTTCTTTAGAATCTCCCATAAGCACAGTATCATCAGCAAAAAGTAACTGTGTCAACTCCCATTTGCATTTAATTCTCCATAATTTAATCCCACCCCTCTCCCCAACACCCTAGCATTTACTTCTTTTACAACCCCATCTATAAATATATTAAACAACCATGGTGACATTACACAACCCTGTCTAAGACCTACTTTTACCGGGAAGTAATCTCCTCTCTCCTACACACCCTAACCTGAGCCTCACTATCCTCATAAAAACTCTTTACAGCCTTCAGTAACTTACTACCTATTCCATACACTTGCAACATTTGCCACATTGCTCCCCTATCCACTCTATCATATGCCTTTCTAAATCCATAAATACAATAAAAACTTCTCTACCTTTATCTAAATACTGTTCACATATATGCTTCACTGTAAACACTTGATCTACACATCCCCTACCCACTATATATGTATATATATATACAGTAGTACCCGTTTACGATATTTTTGTTCCAGAATGCTGTTCAAGTGCCATTACCAAACGATTTATCCTTAAGGAATAATGTAAAATAGACTAGTCCTTTAGACCCCTAAAAATACATTTACAAAAGCATTTAAAAAATAAACTTACATAAAAGGGCGCGTTTGGGGACCATCGTAAACGGGTACCACTGTATATATATATATATATATATATATATATATATATATACAGTGGTACCTCGACTTACGATATTTTCATTCCAGAATACTGTTCAAGTGCCATTACCAAACGAATTTATCCCCTTAAGGAATGATATAAAATAGACTAGTCCTTTTTGATCCCCAAAATTACACTTACAAAAGCGTTTAAAAATAAACTTACATAAAAGGGTGAGTTTGGGACCATCGTAAGTCGAGGTACCACTGTATATATATATATATATATGTCGTGCGATTAGGTAAAACTGGTCAATTAGCAAGAACTCATCTAAAATTAAGTCCTTTCTAAAATTTTCTCTTATACGTTTAAAGATATATTTTTTCATTTATGTTAATGTAAGAATTTATAATTTTATACCATGAGAAACTTTGAAAACCTACCTAACCTTATTACAACAAGCGCAATTTAATTTAGCCTAACCCAACTAAATATATTTTAGATACGTTAACATTAATTTAATAATAAACAAACACAATGAAATATATTTTTCGTTATGTTCAGAATGATTTTGGCGAAATTATTGCATACACAAATTTTCGCTTGTCTTATATGGCAAGAAGAGCGTTGCTATTTAAGCAAAATCGAAAGTTTTACCTAATCGGCACGACATATATATATATATATATATATATATATATATATATATATATATATATATATATATATATATAAAATACTATATCATATATATATATATATATATATCATATATATATATATATATATATATATATATATATATATATATATATATATATATATATATATATATATATATATATATATATATATATATATATATATATATATATACATACTATATCATATATATATATCATATATATATATCATATATATATATCATATATATATATATATATATATATATATATATATATATATATATCATATATATATATATATATATATATATATATACATACTATATCATATATATATATCATATATATATACATATATATATATCATATATATATATATATATATATATATATATATATATATATATATATATATATATATATCATATATATATATATCATATATATATATATATCATATATATATATATATCATATATATATATATATATATATATATATATATATATATATATATATGATATATATATATATATCATATATATATATATCAATATATATATTTTTTTTATTTTTATTAACACATCGGCCGATTCCCACCAAGGCAGGGTGGCCCGAAAAGAAAAACTTTCATCATCATTCACTCCATCACTGTCTTGCCAGAAGGGTGCTTTACACTACAGTTATAAAACTGCAACATTAACACCCCTCCTTCAGAGTGCCGGCACTGTACTTCCCATCTCCAGAACTCAAGTCCGGCCTGCCGGTTTCCTGAATCCTTCATAAATGTTACTTTGCTCACACTCCAACAGCACGTCAAGTATTAAAAACCATATGCCTCCATTCACTCCTATCAAATACGCTCACACATGCTTGCTGGAAGTCCAAGCCCTCGCACACAAAACTTCCTTTACCCCCTCCCTCCAACCTTTCCTAGGCCGACCCTACCCCGCCTTCCCTCCACTACAGATTTATACACTCTCGAAGTCACTCTGTCTCGTTCCATTCTCTCTACATGTCCAAACCATCTCAACAACCCCTCCTCAGCTCTCTGGACAATCGTTTGGTAATCCCGCACCTCCTCCTAATTTCCAAACTCCGAATTCTCTGCATTATATTCACACCACACATTGACCTCAGACATGACATCTCCACTGCCTCCAGCCTTCTCCTCGTTGCAACATTCATCACCCATGCTTCACACCCATATAAGAGCGTTGGTATAACATACTCTCATACATTCCCCTCTTTACTTCCATGGACAAAGTTCTTTGTCTCCACAGACTCAAGTACTCCACTCACCCTTTTCCCCTCATCAATTCTATGATTCACCTCATCCTTCATAGACCCATCCGCGACATGTCCACTCCCAAATATCTGAATACATTCACCTCCTCCATACTCTCTCCCTCCAATCTGATATCCAATCTTTCGTCACCTATTCTTTTTGTTATCCTCATCACCTTACTCTTTCCTATATTCACTTTCAATTTTCTTCTTTTACACACCCTACCAAATTCATATATATATATATATCTTTCTTTCTTTCAACACGTCGGCCGTTTCCCACCGAAGCGGGGTGGCCCAAAAGGAAAAACGAAAGTTTCTCCTTTTACATTTAGTAATATATACAGGAGAAGGGGTTACTAGCCCCTTGCACCCGGCATTTTAGTCGCCTCTTACGACACGCATGGCTTACGGAGGAAGAATTCTGTTCCACTTCCCCATGGAGATATATATATATATCATATATATATATCATATATATATATATATATCATACATATATATATCATACATATATATCATACATATACAGTGGACCCCCGAGTTTCGTAAAAACTTCACTCCTGAAGTCTGCTCAAGTCCCATTACCGAACGAATTTACTCCCTTAAGGAAAAATGTCATGTAGGTTAGTCTATTTCAGACCCCCAAAAATACTTTTCCACAAGCACTGACAATATTATACTTACATAAATGTACGATTTCCGGGTTTACGAAACTCGGGGGTCCACTGTATATCATACATACATACAGTGGAAATCGTACAACAGAGCTTCTGGAATGAAGTTTTTTCATTACTCGGGGTCCACTGTATGTGTTTTTATATATATACATATATATATATATATATATATATATAACACACAACAGTGGACCCCGAGTAATGAAAAACTTCATTCCAGAAGCCTGCTCAGGTACCATACCGAACAATTTAATCCCTTAAGGAATAATGTCACGTAGGTTAGTCTATTTCAGACCTCCAAAAATACAATTCCACAAGCACTTACAATATTATACTTACATAATTGTACGATTTCCGGGGTGTTCGTTACTCGGGTCCACTGTATTTTTTTTCTTTTTTTTTTAATTTATATTTGACTTATGATAGGTTTGTTGGAATGTAATCCCACCATAAGTCAAGAAGCACAGTATCAAAAAGTATTTTAGGATTAAGAAGTCAGTGTTATGGGTGGAACACTCCATGACACAGGTCATGGGTGTCATGGAGTGGAACAGTGTCATGGGTGGAACACTCCATCAAAAAACCAGAACTTGAGAGAGAAACAATATGAGAATGTTGCTAAACATAATGAGGGAAAATTCGTGGGTCTGCACCTTTCTTATTGTTGTTGATCATGCAGGACAGGAGGCAGAGGAGAGAGTTACTGAGGAGATGTGGAAGGAGTGAAGTCATCCTTCCTAGTCCTCTTTGGTGACTGTCCTACAGGCAGTTTCTCTGTAGGACCGTTTTTAATTTTTTTAATTTTTCAATTTTATAGGGAAAACTGTTTATGTAAATATTTGTTATATAAATCATTCGTTATAGCATACCCCACTGTAAATGAATATAAGTTTCATCTCCGAAGTAATTGTTTTTGCACCATTGTAAAGTTGAAATATCGTAAGTCTAACCATCAAATCATTTGTATTATTTTACTTCTGGGCTTTGTCCAATCCTTATTTTTTTTCAGAGATATGTGCCCTTTGCTGCTGTTGCGGCAGCTAACTGTATCAACATTCCTTTAATGCGTCAGAATGAGCTTGTGAATGGCATTGTTGTTTGTGACGAAGATGGTAATGAGTTGGCCCCCTCAAGGGTGAGTTAAGATAATTTTTATTGCTAACTCAATAAAACCTCTTTTATCTCAAAAAACCTCCATTGAAGGAAAGGGGTTGGGGTGGGTTTGGTGTTGGTTAAGGACTCTTGCCTCAAGGAATTGGAGCTGCCTTCTCTTTGCTCCGATCAAACCTGATTGTCTCTAATTCCCAGGCACTATATGAACACTACATGTTTACTGCTTTCCCATGAGTACAATAATATTAAAATAACTGGTAAACAAACCAGGAAATGGGTGGTGTTTAAACCCATGGCAAGTGAGTGCTAAAACTCACAGGCCAGTGTGTTAACCCCTGGGCCAACTACCTCTGATAAGATGTATCCAATTAGATATACAGTGGTACCTCGACTTACGTTGTTATCACCTTACGTTATATTCGATATCCGTTACTTATAACGTAAGAAATTTGAATGCGACATCCGTTGATTGATTCGTCTTACGCCTTTCGTACCGGACCTGTTCGCTTGGAGCCCAGCTGAGCGCGCACTCCAGGGAGCGTCAGTGTGCTATTGTTTACAAGCGAGAGCGACCACCCACCCACACCCACGCATTCATACCAGTATATTGTCATTATTCCACTGTTTTTAGTGCTTGCAACTGCTAAATAAGCCACCATGGGCCCCAAGAAAGCTCCTAGTGCCAAGCCTGTGGTAAAGAATGTGCAGGGAGTGAAGCATTTATGCAGGGAGTGTAGCAAGGATGCAGGGAGTGTAGCAAGGATGCAGGGAGTGTAGCAAGGATGCAGGGAGTGTAGCAAGGATGCAGGGAGTGTAGCAAGGATGCAGGGAGTGTAGCAAGGATGCAGGGAGTGTAGCAAGGATGCAGGGAGTGTAGCAAGGATGCAGGGAGTGTAGCAAGGATGCAGGGAGTGTAGCAAGGATGCAGGGAGTGTAGCAAGGATGCAGGGAGTGTAGCAAGGATGCAGGGAGTGTAGCAAGGATGCAGGGAGTGTAGCAAGGATGCAGGGAGTGTAGCAAGGATGCAGGGAGTGAGCAAGGATGCAGGGAGTGCAGCAAGGATGCAGGGAGTGCAGCAAGGATGCAGGGAGTGCAGCAAGGATGCAGGGAGTGTAGCAAGGATGCAGGGAGTGTAGCAAGGATGCAGGGAGTGTAGCAAGGATGCAGGGAGTGTAGCAAGGATGCAGGGAGTGTAGCAAGGATGCAGGGAGTGTAGCAAGGATGCAGGGAGTGTAGCAAGGATGCAGGGAGTGTAGCATTCATGCAGGGAGTGTAGCATTCATGCAGGGAGTGTAGCATTCATGCAGGGAGTGTAGCATTCAAAGAAAAAGGCCAGTAACCCCAGAAAAGGACTTGGTACCTGCAGTGTTAATGGAAGGGGATTCCCCTTCCAAACACTAGCATACTACTCCACCTTCCCCCCTACTCCCGTCCTCCACACATCAACAACTCTTCAATAAATGTAAGTGACATGTTATTGTACAATATTTGCATGTGTATTTATGTATTCTTTATTAAATTGTGTATTATTTAATGTCCAAAAGTTCTAAAAAATATTTTATTTAACTACTTTTGGAAGTCTTGGACGGATTAAATTTATTTCCATTATTTCTTATGGGGAAAATTGATTCGTGTTACGTTTGTTTCGTCTTAAGAAATGCCCTCTCTGACGGATTAAAAACGTAAGTCGAGGTACCACTGTATTTCTATACACCATAGGGAGGTTAACATGGGCCACCACTGTGACCACAAATACAGGAGGCCCTCCACATTCGTGAGTTCCACTTTCGCGAGCTTCAAACATTTGTGAATACCCAGCCGCCTATTATCGGCAGTGATGCTGGCAGTAAAGAGTTAGAATCCACACACTAGACTCGTCATGCCATGCAGTTACACTCCATATAAAACACGAATTTGTTCCCATAAGGACGAATGTAAATTAGATTAGTTCATTTCAGACCCCCAAAAATGCACTTACAAAAGCACTTACAAAAATACACTTACATAATTGTTCGAGTTGGGAGCAGTACGAAATCCGGGGGTCCACTGTAATCATAATGAATTTATGGTATAATCCTGACACCACAGGACTTTGAAACAGCAATAAATAACATGTCCATGCACTCAGCCCCAGGCCCAGACTTGTGGGACTCCATGTTCATCAAGAACTTAAATATTCTATGGAGAGGGAGCATAGACACAGGTCAGTTATCTCAGTCACTAAAAACAATGGATATAGCCCCACTCCATGATGGTGGCAGTAAAGCAGTTGCAAAGAATTACAGACCAATAGCACTAAATGCATATTAGACTGGCCAGTTGGACACATATTGGAATATTGACAAAAATCGAACATTTCCGCTAGCTTTGAGCTCAATTTCAAGCTACTTTCAGTCATGAAACCAATCAAAATCATCTCTATTTCTGTAATTTATCTTCCATTCTATCAAATGAGACCAAAAAACAGAGAATACACTGCAAAGTAGCTGTTTTAAACCAAAAACACGGTCACAGTTTTTTCCCTATTATGCATTACTTGCTGCAGGATTTTTTTTTATATGATGCACACTTACTGCATAGACCCATTCTTTCATATCTAGGCCCAAATTCACCACTCACAGTTTATCTGAATGAGCTGAGCTCATGGCGTAGTATTATAGGACCAACCCAGATTTCAAAGCTGTAGTACAGTGGGACTGACACTGAAAGTGCAGGCATTATTCTTCCCACCTCCAAGACTCAAGTCTGGCTAACCAGTTTCCCTGAATCCCTTCACAAAATATTACCCTGTTCACATTCCAACAGCTCATCAAGTTCCAAAAACCATTTGTAGATAAAAAATTTTGACAATGTAGGCATGGGAGTATGGTATATAGCCAGGTCTTGATTACTGCTAATTTGATTAGTGCGAATTTTGATTTAGCGCAAAATTAAATAATGCTTATCTTCCCCTCCCAAACTCTTCAAATCGTGCTTAAAAATTACATATAATTTGCACTATTCAAATTATATGTAATTTTTATGCAAGATTTAGAGAGTCTTGGGTAAAAAACTAGCATTTATTAATTTTGCACTAAAACAAAATTCACAGTATTTGAATTACATGAAATTTTTGTGCACGACTGAAGAATTTTGTAGAAGAAACCTAGCAAAAATTTGCACTAATCAAACTCGCACTAATCAAGACCTGGTTGTATATAATTATAAACTTGTTCAGAGCAGCAGGTACCAGCGATTTTTTGTTTTAACATGCTGGCCATTTCCCACTGAGGCAGGGTGACCCCAAAGAGAAAAAAACACTTTCACCATCATTCACACCATCACTGTCTTACCAGAGGTGCACAGATAAGAGAGTGTAGATGTCTCTCTATTATTGTTAATAATGTCTTCACAGATAGCTGCTGTTAAAGGAATATCACAAGTTGTATTCTCTCGGATCTTCATGGCTGCTCCTGGGATGACACTTCTTCCTGTGATCATGGAAAAATTGGAAAAAAAGCGTTTTTTCATTAAAAATCCCCAGTTAAATGCTCCTTTTCAAGTTGTGGCGTGTGGTGTGATTCTCACCTTCATGACACCAGCAGCTTGTGCACTTTTCAATCAGAAATGGTAAGTATTTCAGAAGAAAATTTCTACTTTATAGTTGCTCCTTGACTTACTAACGCATTGGCGACTTGAATTGTGTACAATATTCATAATACAGGACGTCTTCAACTTACAAACACATTGTGACCTCCTGAATTATGTATAATATTCATAATACAGGAAGTCTTCTACTTAGGAACACGTTGGGGACTTTCTGTATTGTGTATAATAATATATAATAATGATATTATCTCCATGGGGAAGTGGAACAGAATTCTTCCTCCGTAAGCCATGCGTGTCGTAAGAGGCGACTAAAATGCTGGGAGCAAGGGGCTAGTAACCCCTTCTCCTGTATATATTACTAAATGTAAAAGGAGAAACTTTCGTTTTTCCTTTTGGGCCACCCTGCCTCGGTGGGAAACGGCCGACGTGTTGAAAGAAAGAAGAATGATATTATACACAATAATGATATAATAATGATATTATACATAATACAGAAGATTTTTAACTTGTTTGTAAGTCGAGAACTTAGTGTAGTTGCTCTTGGACTTACGATGGGGTTGCGTCCAGCTGAACCCATCATAAGTTAAAAATATTGTAAGATGAATATGAATACGATATGATATGTGAGAAAATAAATAACTACTGTCACTGAATAAGTAAATATATAATTACTCTAAATACCAGTATTGAAAAGTAAATAAATGAATACAATAAATGAATCAATAAATGTGCAGTACTGTACTGTATCTGGACAGGCACCTAAAATCAGTACTTGACCAGCCAGGCTGTGGTTCGTACATCAATTTGCATGCAGCCAGCAATAACAGCCTGGTTGTTCAGGCTCTGACCAACCATGAGGCCTTGTTACAGACCAGGCCGTGGGGACATTGATCCCTCGAAAGTCCCCTCCAGGAATGTGCATTGCTATCACACTATCGTAAAGTTGAAATATCGTAAGTGGAACCATTGTAAGGCAAGGAGCGTCTATATTGTTTACTACAGTACAATTTTATTTCTTTTCTGCAGTATACAGATAATGTACTTTACATGTAATAAAATATTAAGCACAAAATAAAGCCACTAACATGCAATGCTTTCCAGGCAGACTAATACTAATGCTTAAACACTACTTAAGAACTAGACATCGGTTATTAAGTATAAGTTTTATGTTTTTAAATGTACAGAAAGTGAGGTAGCTAGGTGAAGAATAGTACAATCTTATGTATGCAGTAATACAAGAAAAGAGAGGTAGCTGTGGTAAGTGTGTGTCCAAGTTGCATGTTTATATGGTATGTAAGTGCTTGTAGCAGTCACTAAAGTGCTGAGCACTTTATTATTCCAGCTGTGAATTCTTTGTTTGTGAAGAAAAAATATTTTTCAATATGTCCATTCTCACTGAGGTGGGGTGACCTAAAAAAGAATAAACACTTTCACCATCATTCACTCCATCACTGTCTTGCCAGAGGCGTGCCTACACTACAGTGCAAAACTGCAAATATCCCCAGCCCTCCTTCAGAAAAAAGTAAATCATTGTGTAAGTTACTGCCCTCCTAGATTGAGTCGAGGTCATGGTTATAAATGTGAAATGTTTCTCACTGACTTGCACTCAGGTGACACTTCTATCAGGAAACAAATTGGGTAAAGTGCAATATCATTGTATTTTAGAAACCATTAATGAACATATTCACTAATTAAAAGGTTATATAACCTGATATAAAATCCATGGGGAAGTGGAACAGAGTTCTTCCTCCGTAAGTCATGCGTGTTGTAAAAGGCGACTAAAATGCCGGGAGGGAGGGGCTAGTAACCCCTTCTCCTGTATACATTACTAAATGTAAAAAGAAAAACTTATGTTTATCTTTTTAGGTCACCCTGCCTCGGTGGGATACAGCTGGTTTGTTGAAAAAAAAAAATAACCTGGTTAGGGCATGTAAGAGAGAGGAATATTTGCTGTTTGGAGGGACATCTAAACTGTTGTTTCCCCTCAAGGGAGGTTCCTTGACGCTGGTGAGGGGCTCTTGATCTCGGGAATTGGATCTGTGCTCCAGTTCTCTGAATTGAGTTTGAATACCTTCCATCCCCCCCACACACACGTGCTGTATAATCTTACGGGTTTAGTGCTCCCCCATGATTATAATCTTAATCTAAACTGTCGTATCTGCGTGTCTCCGGCAAGCTAGTGATGGTGTGAATGATAGTGAAAGTGTTTCTGTTTTGAGTCATCCTGCCTCGGTGGGAGATGGTGTTGTGTTAAAAAAAAAATAACCTGGTTAGGGTATGTAGGAGAAAGGAAGATTATTTTCCAGTAAAAGTAGGCCTTAGACAGCAATGTGTGATGTCAGCGTGTTTTTTTTTTTTTTTTTCAATAAGTCAGCCATCTCCCACTGAGGCAGGGTGACCCAAAAAGAAAGAAGATCCCCAAAAAGAAAATACTTTCATCATCATTCAACACTTTCACCACACTCTTACATAATCACTGTCTTTCAGCATAGTTGTTCAATATATTTATAGATGGGGTTGTAAGAGAAGTGAATGTTTGGATGATGGCAAGAGGCGTGGGATTAAGAGATAAAGAATCTAACACAATGTGGCAGTTGTCACAGTTGCTTTTTGGCAATGACACTGTGCTTTTGTGAGATTTTGAAGAGAAGTTGCAATTGTTAGTGGATGAATTTGAGAGGGTGTGTAAAACAAGGAAATTAAAAGGGAATATAGGAAAGAGCAAGGTGATGATGGCAAACAGAAATTTAGGTAATGAAAGATTGGATATCATATTGGAGGGAGGGAGTATGGAGGAAGTGAATGTGTTCAGATGAGTCTATGAAAGACCAGGTGAACCATACAATTGATGAGGAAAAAAAATTTTGGTGGTCCATTGAGGCACCTGTGGAGACAAAGAACTTTACCCATAGAGGCAAAAAGGGGAATGTATGAGAGTATAGTGGTACCAATACTATTATATTGGTGTGAAGCACAGGTGGTGAATGTTGCAGTAAGGAGGAGGCTGGAGGTAGTGGAGATGTCCTGTCTGAGGGTAAAGTGTGGTGTAAATATTATACAGAGAATCTGTAGTTTGGAGGTGCTGGTTACTAAATCAAGTATTCAGAGGGCTGAGGAAGGGCTGTTGAGGTGTTTGGACACTTAAAGAGGATGGAGTGAATTAAGATGACTTGGATGGTGTATAAATCTGTAGTGGAGGGAAGGCAACATTAGGGGTCATCAAAGGAAAGGTTGGAAGAAGGAGGTAAAGGAAGTTTTTGTATGTGAGGGGCTTGGACATCCAGCAGACATGTGTGAGTGTGTTAGACAGGAGTGATTGGAGGCAATTGGTTTTTATGGCTTGATGTACTGTTGGAGTGTGATTCAAGGAAACCTGTTAGCCAGACTAGTCCTGGAGGTGAAAGGTACAGTGTCTACACTCTGAAGGTGGTGTGGGGATATTTGCAGTTTGGAGGTGCATCTGAATTGTAGTATCTACACACTTCTGGCAAGAGTGATGGTGAAAGTGTTTCTTCTTTTTCGGGTGACCATACCTCGGTGGGAGATGGGCAGTGTGTTAAAAAAATAATACTGAGCTGAGATAATCTGTATAGGTTCCTTGACTATCTTAATGACATCCCTTATACCTCAGAAAGGTGTTGTAAGATTTTCTCTTCCCACAGACCTGACTAAGGCCAGACGTGTGTGTTGACTTTATTAAAATCCTTGAATCTTTCTTGCCATTGCAGCATAATTTTTGTTGTGTAATGTTTTTGTATTTGCAGCACAATCAGTACATCTACATTAGCCCAGCTGGAGCCAGATGCTTTTGGAACACTAAAGACAAAGTGTAGTGAGGGTGTTCCACAGTCAGTGTTCTTCAACAAGGGGCTGTGAACAGCAGCAAGAATCCAATAATATTATCTACATGTAATGTGGCTTCAGAGCCTGTGAATGAATGTGAATGTTTTAATTGATATAATCTGCACATCATGACAGAAATGTTAAAAGCAGGGGGATATATAGTGCTGGAGTGGTTGGTATTTTTGTGTAATAAATGTATGAAAGAGGGGAAGGTACCTAGGGATTGGCAGAGAGCATGTATAGTTCCTTTATATAAAGGGAAGGGGGATAAAAGAGAGTGTAAAAATTATAGGGGGATAAGTTTACTGAGTATACCAGGTAAAGTGTATGGCAGGGTTATTATTGAAAGAATTAGAGGTAAGACAGAGAGTAGGATTGCAGATGAGCAAGGAGGCTTTAGAGTGGGTAGGGGATGTGTAGATCAAGTGTTTACAGTGAAGCATATATGTGAACAGTATTTGGATAAAGGTAGAGAAGTTTTTATTGCATTTATGGATTTAGAAAAGCATATGATAGAGTGGATAGGGGAGCAATGTGGCAAATGTTGCAAGTGTATGGAATAGGTAGTAAGTTACTGAAGTCTGTAAAGAGTTTTTATGAGGATAGTGAGGCTCAGGTTAGGGTGTGTAGGAGAGAGGGAGATTACTTCCAGGTAAAAGTAGGTCTTAGACAGGGATGTGTAATGTCACCATGGTTGTTTAATATATTTATAGATGGGGTTGTAAAAGAAGTAAATGCTAGGGTGTTGTGGAGAGGGGTGGAATTAAATTTTGGAGAATTAAATGCAAAATGAGGAGTTGACACAGTTACTTTTTGCTGATGATACTGTGCTTATGGGAGATTCTAAAGAAAAGTTGCAAAGGTTAGTGGACGAGTTTGGGAGAGTGTGTAAAGGTAGAAAGTTAAAAGTGAACATAGATAAGAGTAAGGTGATGAGGGTATCAAACGATTTAAATAAAGAAAAATTGGATATCACATTGGAGAGAGGGATTATGGAAGAAGTAAATGTTTTCAGATATTTGGGAGTTGACGTGTCAGCGGATGGGTTTATGAAGGATGAGGTTAACCATAGAATTGATGAAGGATAAAAGGTGAGTGGTGCATTGAGGTATCTGTGGAGACAAAAAAACGTTATCCATGGGGGCAAACAAGGGAATGTACGAAAGTATAGTCATACCAACACTCTTATATGGGTGTGAAGCATGGGTTGCAAATGCTGCAGCAAGGAGGAGGCTGGAGGCAGTGGAGATGTCCTGTCTAAGGGCAATGTGTGGTGTAAATATTATGCAGAAAATTCGGAATGTGGAAATTAGGAGAAGGTGTGGAGTTACTAAAAGTATTTGTCAGAGGGCTGAAGAGGGGTTGTTGAGGTGGTTTGGTCATTTAGAGAGAATGGATCAAAGTAGAATGACTTGGAGAGCGTATAAATCTGTAGGGAAGGAAGGCGGGGTAGGGGTCGTCCTAGAAAAGGTTGGAGGGAAGGGGTAAAGGAGGTATTGTGGGCGAGGGCTTGGACTTCCAGCAAGCATGTGTGAGCGTGTTAGATAGGAGTGAATGGAGACGAATGGTTTTGGGAGTGTGAGCAGGGTAACATTTTGTGAAGGGATTCAGGAAACCAGTTAATTGATTTAGTTGGACTTGAGTCCTGGAAATGGGAAGTACAATGCCTGCACTTTAAAGGAGGGGTCTGGGATAGTGACAGCTGGGAGGGACAATTCTCAGCTGTCGTATCTGAGCTCCTCTGCAAAGACAGTGATTATGTATGAGTGTGGTGAAAGTGTTGAATGATGATGAAAGTATTTTCTTTTGGGTCACCCTGCCTCGGTGGGAGACGGCCGACTTGTTGAAAAAAAAAAAAAAAATCTGCACATAGTAATGTGGTGAGACAACCAGTGAATGTGTAATGATGAATACGGTTTCTTGTATATAACTTTCACATGGTAATGGGGCAAGACTGCCAGAGACTGAGTGATGTGAATGTGTCACCATACTTTGGTGGTTCATATAGCAAGATAGAATGAGTGATGGTGAATGTTTTTTTTTTTTTATTAACACATCGGCCGATTCCCACCAAGGCAGGGTGGCCCGAAAAAGAAAAACTTTCATCATCATTCACTCCATCACTGTCTTGCCAGAGGGGTGCTTTACACTACAGTTATAAAACTGCAACATTAACACCCCTCCACCCTGTGGTTTAGCGCTTCTTCTATTTGATTATAATAATAATAACACCCCTCCTTCAGAGTGTAGACACTGTACTTCCTATCTCCAGAACTCAAGTCCGGCCTGCCGGTTTCCCTGAATCCCTTCATAAATGTTACTTTGCTCACACTCCAACAGCACGTCAAGTATTAAAAACCATTTGTCTCCATTCACTCCTATCAAATACGCTCACACATGCTTGCTCGTAAATTAAAAAAATTTATATCTTTAAATGTATAAGAGAAAATTTTAGAAAGAACTGAATTTTAAATGAGTTCTTGCTAATTTACCTATTCGGCACGACACACACACACACACACACACACACACAAGCACGTCATGAAAATAGAGAATTGCTGGAAGTCCAAGCCCCTCGCACACAAAACCTTTACCCCCTCCCTCCAGCCTTTCCTAGGCTGACCCGCCTACTACAGATTTATACACTCTCGAAGTCATTCTGTTTCGTTCCATTCTCTCTACATGTCCAAACCACCTCAACAACCCCTCCTCAGCTCTCTGGATAATAGTTTTGGTAATCCCGCACCTCCTCCTAATTTCCAAACTCCGAATTCTCTGCATTATATTCACACCACACATTGACCTCAGACATGACATCTCCACTGCTTCACACCCATATAAGAGTGTTGGTATAACTATACTCTCATACATTCCCCTCTTTACTTCCATGGACAAAGTTCTTTGTCTCCACAGACTCCGAAGTGCTCCACTCACCCTTTTCCCCTCATCAATTCTATGATTCACCTCATCCTTCATAGACCCATCTGCTGACATGTCCACTCCCAAATACAGTGGACCCCCGAGTTTCGTAAAAACTTCACTCCTGAAGTCTGCTCAAGTGCCATTACCGAGCAATTTACTCCCTTAAGGAAAAATTTCACGTAGGTTAGTCTATTTCAGACCCCAAAAATACACTTCCACAAGAACTTACAAAATTATACTTACATAATTGCACGATTTCTGGGGTATTCGTTAACCGAGGGTCCACTGTATCTGAATACATTCACCTCCTCCATACTCTCTCCCTCCAATCTGATATCCAATATTTCATCACCAAGATGTTATTCCTCCTTGCCCTATACACAAAATCACAGCTTCCCTGTCTTCATCAACATTTAACAACTCCTCAAAATATTCCCTCCATCTTCCCGATACCTCTAACTCTCCATTTAATAACTCTCCTCTCCTATTTTTAACTGTCAAATCCATTTGTTCCCTAGGCTTCCTCAACTTATTAATCTCACTCCAAAACATTTTCTTATTTTCAACAAAATTTGTTGATAACATCTCACCCACTCTCTCATTTGTTCTCTTTTTACATTGCTTCACCACTCTCTTAACCTCTCTTTTTCTCTCCATATACTCTTCCCTCCTTGCATCACTTCTACTTTGTAAAAACCTCTCATATGCTAACTTTTTCTCCCTTACTACTCTCTTTACATCATCATTCCACCAATCGCTCTTCTTCCCTCCCGCACCCACTCGCCTGTAACCACAAACTTCTGCTGAACACTCTAACACTACATTTTTAAATCTACCCCATACATCTTTGACCCCATTGCCTACACTCTCACTAGCCCATCTATCCTCCAATAGTTGTTTATATCTTACCCTGACTGCCTCTTCTTTTAGTTTATAAACCTTCACCTCTCTTTTACTTACTGCTTCTATTTTCCTTGTATCCCATCTACCTTTTACTCCCACTGTAGCTATAACTAAAAAGTGATCTGATATATCTGTGGCCCCTCTATTAACATGTACATCCTGAAGTCTACTCAACAGTCTTTTATCTACCAATACGTAGTCCAACAAACTACTGTCATTACGCCCTACATCATATCTTGTATACTTATTTATCCTCCTCTTCTTAAAATATGTATTACCTATAACTAAACCCCTTTCTATACAAAGTTCAATCAAAGGGCTCCCATTATCATTTACACCTGGCACCCCAAACTTACCTACCACACCCTCTCTACATGTTTCTCCTACTTTAGCATTTAGGTCCCCTATCACAATTACTCTCTCACTTGGTTCAAAAGTTCCTATACATTCGCTTAACATCTCCCAAAATCTCTCTCTCTCCTCTACACTCCTCTCTTCTCCAGGTGCATACACGCTTATTATGACCCACTTTTCGCATCCGACCCTTATTTTAATCCACATAATCCTTGAATTTACACATTTATATTCCCTCTTCTCCTTCCATAACTGATCCTTCACCATATTTTGGTGGTTCATATAGCAAGATAGAATGAGTGATGGTGAATGTGTTTCTTTGACTCACCCTATGTTGGTGTGTAATGGCCAGTACGTAAAACAATATTGTGATTGACAATAAATGTAATAATAATGTGTAATTTGTGTTGATGGCTTGAATGTTATGAGTGTAATGTAACTTATGCTGAAGACTATGTAAATGTGGATTAATACTTGATGTCAGTGCTCAATAATAACCCGCATGGATACAGAAACTCAAGAGATTAATTGATCTCTATATTTCAACCCCCTTCTGGGGTCCTCTTGAGCAGATCTGAGTTTCTCTCTATCTATTCTTGTCTGCTGCAGATGTAATTTGCTTTGTTAAAAATGTTAGTTATGTAAGTCATGGAGCAGTCATAATTTAGGAAGTAGAAAAATTAGCCTCACTTGCATTGGTGTTTAATATAGGATGTTTTTGTATTGAATTTTATGATTAAAGACAAAAATAATTTGTTGAAGTCTGTACAGAATATGTAAGTTTGTTTTTAAGATAAATTATTAATAAATTGAGAAATAGGTTGAAACATAATAGATGAGGACATAGATTGTTGGTTCATTTTAATTTGATGTGTATGTGTGCATGCCTGGCAAGACAGCTATTGAATGGGTAACTGAATACATATTTTCATCGAGTCCTCTTACTATAGTGGTTGTAATGTCTGTACATTTCTGAAAAGACACGTATAAGACGAATGCTGGTGAATGTGTTTATTTGTTGGGAGCATAGATTAAAAAACAGTTTTATGCATGAATCATGAACAACCACAGGGGGAGTTGAATAATAGCTCTAGGCCTTTCATGTTGTAATCAACACATCATCAGGCATTTGCAAAGTTGCAGAAATGAGTAAGAAATCTCAGCAGATTTGTTCCAAAGGACGCTCGGCAAGCGTTCCTTGGAACAAATCTGATGAGATTTCTTACTCATTTCTGCAACTTTGCAAGCTCCTGATGATGCGTTGATTGTAACATAAAAGGCCTAGAGCTATTATTCAACTCCCCCTGTGGTTGTTTTGCAGCTTAAAAAGAAATGAGTGGTGCCCAGGGGTTATTGAGGTGGTTTAGGTATGTAGAAAGAATGGAGAGGGATTGGTTGATAAAGAGGGTGTATAAATATGGAGTGGAAGATGGGACAGAACAGATGTAATTCTAGGAACTGTTGGAAGGAGGGGGTACAGGAGGCTACAAGTTTAAAGGGCTTAAGCATCCAACATGTTTGAGTAAGCGTATTAGATAGGAGTCAATAGATACTAGTATTTTTTAATGTGAGCAGGGTAACCTGTATAAATGGATTAAGGGAAAGTGGTTAGCCAGACTTGAGTCCTGGAGGTGGAAGGGCAATGTCTGCACTCTGAAGGCAGGGTGCAAATGTTGCAGTCAGAGGGTAATCTGATTGTGGTGTCAGCACACTTGTGGAAAGATAGTGATTCACCGAATGCTAATGAATGTGTTTTCTTCTTTGGGTCACCTTACCTTGGTGTAAGAAAGCCATTAAGTTAAAAAACAAATGTATATAGAGTATATACATGTATATAGTCATATAGAAATACATATATGTATAACATAGATATATGCATACACATGTACATATAAAAATACCACAGTGAAAATAGGTAAAACATTTGAAGATATGTGTGTGTAAGCACATGAAAGTTCTCAGGTGTTTTTCCTATTTTCACTTTGATATTTTTATATATTTTCAATCATGTGTTTAATGTGATTTCTTCCATACATACATACATACATACATAATACAGACACAATGCAGTAGATACTGCACAAGTGATATTTCCCTCCATCACTAATGTGATCAAACCATACTTAGTTACCATAGCTAATTGATTTGTTGAGCAGCTTGAAGAGTACATAGTGGATCATTGAAGTCAGTGCTTGTAGAATGAACTGCAGTCCGTATATTGACAGTTGAACACTCTACCATCTAGATTAACCTAGGGCCTCTAATAGGAAGGAATTGGAGCTAATACACAGTGTATTATATTCCATCAGAGGAAGTCACATAATGGTTATAATCATAACCATAATTTTTAAAGGGGTGGACTGGGAAGCCAATGGAAGGCCTCAGTTAGATGACCAAAAGCTCCAGCTGTGGGTCATCATCTGACTAAGACCCGCATCAGGAAACACTTGTCCTGTTTCCTGACAAACCTAACCTAGCTTAACCTTCCATCAGAGGCACCAACTGTAATCCAACTGAACTAAGTGCATTTAAACTTTTCAATTCCTCTAAATGGTATTTTAGTTGTATGAAACCAGAGAGAGGTACAAGTGCTCCTCAGCTTACCATGGTTCGATTTATATTTCAACTTTATGATGGTGCAGCAGCAATTACTTTGGAGATGAAACTTAAGGTAATTACCCAGTATGAAGGCAGCAAGTCCCTAACTTATATTCATTTATTGACTTTTCAATACTGATATTTATTTACAGTAAATATTTGCTTTATTTACTTATTCAGTGACAGTAGTTATTTATTTATTTATTTATTTATTTAGTATACATTCATATTTGACTTAAGATATTTTTGACTTACAATGGGTTCATCGGAACATAACCCCATTCTAAGTCAAGGAGCACTTGTATATTGAAAATGTTCTCATATTGGATTAGAAAATAGAAGTAGATCAGGCAATGTTTCTGATATTGCTATTACTGTTCTCACAGGTCTTTAATGACTCACAAAATCATAATGACACTATTGAAAACAAACCATACCACAGGTGGGGTTTGAACTTGTGGCGAGTGAGTTGTAAAAATACAGGCCAGCGCGTAAGCCACCGGGCCAGCTGGACCAGTGGCTTACATGCTAGCCTGGAGTTTTACGACTCGCTCACCAGAGTTCAATCCCCGCCCATGGTAATGGTTTTTCTTAGGTCTTTAATGTTTACATATTCTCTTTGTAAGCAAATAACTGACATATATGTGAGTACTTGTCAGGGGTTTTCTGTCTATTATAGTCTATTTCATTTATTCCATCTGTATTTTTGGTAGCTGGTGATAGAAGGTTGAATAGTTGTTGGTCATCAGTGTTGATGCTGGAATATTAACTGTTGTCTGACCTTTCACTATTTACACTACAGTGATGGGAAAGGCATAGGTGAAATAAAATTCCATTTACTTTACACATTCCCTTTAAAAATGGCTGACAGACTTAATAGTGTGTACATGTATGTACGTGCATGCATGTGTGCTTGCTGTTTGCGCGTGCGTGCTCATGTGTGTGTTTGAGTGAATGTGTGTGTATTTGAGTGAATGTGTGCTCGAGGGCTGCTGACACGGTTGTGAGCTTGATCATAAAGTGTGAACCAGGGTATATCAAAAGAACCTGTAGTGTTTGTGATCCAACCCATTAAGAATTCATTACAGACAGTGACCCCAGCATTATTTCGTGGCTTCTGAAGACTAGTGAAATCCTAGACAAAATTGAATTGTATAATATGCAAAATGAATGTAGAGATACTAAAGTGAATGTTATTTAAAAAAAAAAGGCTTATTTGCATAACCAAAATAATGTCTCTAGTCTACCTTGCTGGCCTTTCCTTGCCATTTAAGACTGAGGAGGGTCCCTTGATACATGTGAAAGATTCTTGAATCAATAAGCTATTTTATTTTTCCTTTTCCATTATGGTTTTTGATGTTTGCATACTCTATTGATGTAAATTTGTGTTTATTAAAAAAAAAGGCTGTTTAAGAATATGTTTTTTATTAATATGTCAAATGGTTTTTGGAACTTGATGAGCTGTTGGAGTGTGCACAGGGTAATATTTTGTGAAGGGATTCAGGGAAACAGGTTATCCGGACTTGAGTACTGGAGGTGGGAAGTACAGTGCCTACACTGTTTGGAAGTATACATCTGAACTGTCATATCTGCATGCCTCTGGCAAGACAGTGATAGTGTATATGATGGTGAAAGTGTTTCTTTTTCAGGTTACCCTGCCTTAATATATAGTACCATATTATTACTACAGTAACAAAGGGGCTTAACCCAATTTGTTGAGCACATTGGACGTGTGCTAAGAAGGCAGGGTGACCCAAAAAAGGAAATGTATTTACTATCATTAACACATAGTCATAAAATGGTTATTGGTAAAAGTGCTGATGTAAGTGCTAATATGATATGTGGTACCTTTGATATACCTTTAAAGAGTTTCGAGAGTTTTGCTACTCTCTGAGCCCTGCCATGAGCCAGGCTCATCTGGTGCTTGCCTGGTCAACTAGGCTGCTGCTGCTGGAGACCTGCTGGTGCTGATGTTTGGGTTGTATGGTAAGGCCTCTGTAATGTTGAGGTACAGTCCCTGGACCCATTATATACATCTGTAATGTTGAGGTACAGTCCCTGGACCCATTATATACATCTGTAATGTTGAGGTACAGTCCCTGGACCCATTATATACATCTGTAATGTTGAGGTACAGTCCCTGGACCCATTATATACATCTGTAATGTTGAGGTACAGTCCCTGGACCCTACAGTAACCCAAAGCCTAATCTGCTATATAAGTGGGGCCTTACAGTAGCCCAGAGCCTAACCTTCTATATAAGTGGGGCCCTACAATAGCCTGGAACCTAACCTGCTGTAAAAATGGGGGCCCTACAATAGCCTGGAACCTAACCTGCTGTAAAAATGGGGCCCTACAATAGCCTGGAACCTAACCTGCTGTAAAAATGGGGGCCCTACAATAGCCTGGAACCTAACCTGCTGTATAAATAGGGTCCTACAGTAGACGAGAACCTAACCTGCTGTATAAACAGGGTCCTATAGTAGACCAGAACCTAACCTGCTGTATAAGTGGGGCCCTAGAGTAACCCAGAACCTACCCTGCTGTATAATCAGCAGGGTACAAAACCCACAAGTCATACAGTGCTGGCAAGTGCTGTACAGATTATCACATTGTAGTGCTGTTGTACTGTCATGGAAACATTTGCTACCTGCTTATACGACGTATCAAATTTGTAATACTAATGATAGTCTGACGCTCTACTGTCTAGGCTAGAAGGTAGAGTATCGGACTGACAATTTGTTCACCGTGGTTCAAGCCCCTCATCCACCCTGGAGTATACCTGGTGAGTTTTACAACTCACCAAGAGTAACTCTTGGTGAGTTGTAAAACTCACAGGCCAGTGTGTTAGCTACTTGGCCCAGTGAATTTTAGCACTCGCTTGCCATGGGTTTAATTCCCACCTGTTCCGTGGTTAGTTTGTAATTGTGTTATTACAATTTCCTAAGTCATCAGATGGGTGGTAATCCTGTGGTCCTTCAATCTTGTAATGAACCTTGTGGTAGCCTTACTGACATAGCCACTTACTTCACTAAACTGGTATAAATTTGCTGGACGAGTCCTGGAGGTGGGAAATACGTACAATGCTGCACTCTGAAGGAGAGGTGGAGATATGTTGCAGTTTTTGAACTGTAGTGTTGGCACACCTCTGGCAAGATAGTGATGGAGTGATGATGAAAGTGTTTCTTCTTTTTCAGGTCATTCTACCTAGGTGGAAAACTGCCACCATAAAAACAAAAACATTCGTGTAGTGACCAAAGAAACAGCGTCTCAACTTTGTCTCTTACATGCGGCTTATGGCTTATTGTTATAATCATAACTAAGCACTAAACCCATAAGGGTCAAACAGCACTGCTAGTGCCACTTATTCTTTTGTGGATATACTGAAAGGCTGTGTTGTGTATCCTCACTGTACCTTTATCATCTACGGTAAGCTAACAGTATTTATGGATTTAGAAAAGGCATATGATAGAGTGGATAGGGGAGCAATGTGGCAGATGTTGCAAGTGTATGGAATAGGTAGTAAGTTGCTAAATGCTGTTAAGAGTTTATGTGGATAGTGAGGCTCAGATTAGGGTGTGTAGGAGACAGGGAGATTACTTTCTAGTAGTAAAAGTAGGCCTTAGACAGGGGTGTGTAATGTCACCATGGTTAACATATTTATAGATTGGGGAGAGGGGTGGGATTAAATTATAAAAAATCAAATACAAAATGGGAATTGACAGTTACTTTTTTATGGATGATACTGTGATTTTGGAAGATTCTAAAGAGAAGTTGCAAAGGTTAATGGATGAGTTTGGGAGGGTGTGTAAAGGAAGAAAGTTGAAAGTGAACATTGATAAGAATAAGGTGATAAGGGCTTCAAATGAGTTAAAGAAAAATTGGATATCACGTTAGAGAGAGTATGGAAGAAGTGAATATGTTCAGAAATTTGGGACTAGATGTGTCAGAGGATGGGTTAATGAAGGACAAGGTAAACCATAGAATAGAAGAAGAAAAAAGGGTGGGTGGTGAATTGAGACAATTGTGGAGACAAAGAGCCTTATCCATAGAGACAAAAAAGGGAATGTATGAAAGTATAGTGGTACCAACACTCTTATGGGTATTAAGCTTGGGTTGTAAATGCTGCAGCAAGGAGGAGGCTGGAGGCAGTGGAGATGTGTCTGAAGGCAATGTGTGGTGTAAATATTATGCAGAGAATTCATAGTGTGGAAATAAGGTGTGGAGTTACAAAAAGTATTATTCAGAGGGCTTCAGAGGGGTTGTTGAGGTGGTTTGGTCATTTAAAAAGAATGGAGCAAAAGAGGATGACTTGGAGTTTCATGATACTAACAGAATTCCACTGTTAGTATCATGAAACTGTAATGAATATGCTACCTTCCTGTTAGTTGTACACCCTGTTTGTTGGTGGTGCAGCAACAGGACTGTTTGCAGGTAGGGAAGTTGCTGGTGTTAACAGGGATTTTGTGCGTGGTGCAACAACAGGGATTGTTTGTTCGTGGTGCAACAACAGGGATTGTTTGTTGTGGTGCAACAACAGGGATTGTTTGTTTGTGGTGCAACAACAGGGATTGTTTGTTTGTGGTGCAACAACAGGGATTGTTTGGTTGTGGTGCAACAACAGGGATTGTTTGTTTGTGGTGCAACAACAGGGATTGTTTGTTCGTGGTGCAACAACAGGGATTGTTTGTTCGTGGTGCAACAACAGGGATTGTTTGTTTGTGGTGCAACAACAGGACTGTTTGCTAGTAGGGAAACTGTTGGTGGAACAACAGGAACTCTGACATGCTAGTTAGACAAAGTTTACCATGATACACTACATCAACTTACCTATTCTTACACTTCTCTTCTAAACCACGTACACATTGTACAAAACTCGAACAGTTGTATCAAGGACACATATTCACAGCTAGTGTACCCCAAGCCACAGAAAATTGTACATGCAATAAGTCCTCAACTTACAAACACATTGGGGACCTTCTGCATTGTGCATAAAAGTGATATAAAAATGATGTTATACACAATACAGATTTTCAACGTGTTTGTAAATCGAGGACTTCTTGTACTGGTATGACACTCCTCACTTTTATACCATCACATTGTATAAAATTAAGGGATCATGAAAAACAAATCTTATAACTCATTTTGGTCCTTTATTCCATTAAAAAAAATAATGTATTTGTTATCAAAGGGACCACAGTATGCAAGTATTTCATACAAATGTACAAGAATGGTATAACCGAGACAATATTGTATGTCGTTAAAGTCAACTCTCGCTTTAATCAATTTCGGGAATATGTGAAAAAATCTGCTGGATCAAATGGTCGAGGGACAACGGACACACTCTGCTTGTTCCATAATTGTCCATTATTGGTACAATCCCCATCAAAATCTCCATCTTTATCCACCACAACCCATCACCTGCTCCATCCTTATTCATTCATAAATCAAGGCTTTGTGTACGGTTTGTGCACAATAAGCTCCCTTATAAGGCTCCTCTATATAATGTCATTACAAAGTTTAATGCTGAGTACTATGAAGCCTTTTCCATGTGCTCCTCAAGTCACAATGGTGTTACGTTCCGACAAACCCATCATAAGTCAAATATGATGTGCTGAATAAACAAGTCAATAAATAACTTCTGCCACTGAATAAGTCAATAAACAAATAATTACTAACCAAATACCAGTGTTGAAAAGTCAATAAATGAATACAAGTTATGGACTTAACACCTTTATGCTGGGTAATTATTTTAAGTTTCATCTCAAAAGTAATTGCTCTTGCACCATTGTAAAGTTGCAATATCCTAAGTCAAGGAGCACCTGTACTATAAACTTCTTCTTCTTTCAACAAATCGGCCGCTTCCCACCAAGGCGGGGTGGCCCAAAGAGAAAAACAAAAGTTTCTCTTTTTAACTTTAGTAATGTATACAGGAGAAGGGGTTACTAGCCCCTTGCTCCCGGCATTTTAGTCAACTCTTACGACACGCATGGCTTACGGAGGAAGAATTCTGTTCCACTTCCCCATGGAGATAAGAGGAAATAAGAACAAGAACTAGTAAGAAAATAGAAGAAAACCCAGAGGGGTGTGTATATATATGCTTGTACATGAATGTGTAATGTGACCTAAGTGTAAGTAGAAGTAACAAGACATGCCTGAAATCTTGAATGTTTATGAGACAGAAAAAAGACACCAGCAATCCTACCATCATGTAAAACAATTACAGGCTTCTGTTTTACACTCATTTGGCAAGACGGTAGTACCTCCCTGGGCGGTTGCTGTCTACTATAAACACCTTTTCAAAACATTTACACAAACTTGCACCATAATAGGAGCTTCATAAGGGAACTGACTAGGTTTAAAAGCTCCAATAACCCCACAGAAATATTGTACAGTAAATTCTCGACTTACAAATGCATTGGGACCTCCTGAATTATGTATATATAATAATGATATAACAATGAAACACAATACAGACAATTCTTAATGTGTTTGTAAGTCAAGGACTTACAGTATTCAGTCTTGCAACCCCCTTGGATTTCCTGCGATTATTTTAGTACTAACATACAAAGTGGTAACCCTGGAAGAATCCTCGACCTTCAAGCCCAATACCTCTATGTCAGTCAGAGGTGCTCGATCCTAGGAATTGGAGATGCCCTCCCATTCCTTGGATCAAATCTGATTACCTTGCAATCTGCAGGTCCTGTATGACCCCTCCCCATCCCTATGGGTTTAATGTTTTTCCCAAGAATATACACAACCCCATTCAACAAGACACACACACACAAAAAAAAAAAATTTGCCTACTAGAAACCCAATACTTTGTCTACTAGAAACCCAACATTTTGTCTACTAGAATCCCAATATTTTGTCTACTAGAAACCCAATACTTTGTCTACTAGAAACCCAAACAAAACATACACTTTTTTCTGTCGTTAAATGTGAGTTATCCATAAACGTGTATATTACTTGTATGGTCAGTGTATAGCTCACTCAACTGTGTACAGTTCAAGATTGCCAGGAAGCTGCTTCCATACACAGTTTTAAGAGCAAGTACAGCAGGGCCCATCAGACTAGGAGGGAGTGAATCTTGCAAGCAGCAAATTGAAAGGTGGGACCAGGAGGTAAGACCCAACCCCTGCAACTACATATAGGTAAGTACTCTGCATATAAATTATCCTCACCTACCCATTACACAATGAAAACATCACAAACAATGAAAACATCAACTCATTGATAATGAGCAACACAAACTGCAGTGTTGCAGACATTGCAGTTTTTAGGCTAGATAAGGTTTGATGAGGTTTTCCGAAAAGTTTTTCACTTGTTCAACACCTCGGACCTCGTGTTCAAGAAGTGGAAGTTTAATCACGTGGAAATCTTCATACAAATCAGCAATCTGAAATAAATGATACAATTTACATTCAACCTTTTATTTATAACTAGATAACTGACAAGGTAATATTTATGAACGGATTCAGGGAAACAGGTTAATTGGAGGTGGGAAGTATAGTGCTTGCACAATGAAGGATGGGTAAGGATGTTGTGGTACTGTTGGTGGGAAGTACAGTGCCTGCACTCTGAAGGATGGCTGGTACTGTTGTTGGGAAGTACAGTGCCTGCACTCTGAAGGATGGCTGGTACTGTTGTTGGGAAGTACAGTGCCTGCACTCTGAAGGATGGCTGGTACTGTTGTTGGGAAGTACAGTGCCTGCACTCTGAAGGATAGCTGGTACTGTTAGTGGGAAGTACAGTGCTTGCACTCTGAAGGATGGCTGGTACTGTTGGTGGGAAGTACAGTGCCTGCACTCTGAAGGATGGGAGGGGGATATTGTGGCTCTGTTGCTGGGATGATAATAATTTTACTATCATGTACATATTTATTAAAACAACTGGGATATATTAAGTCCCTGGTTATGCAGAGGATTTTATACAAACTGTACATAAAACATAAGACTAGGTGAACATAGTATTCCTGTGTAGGTACTATGTATGTCATGGTAAATGGAACAAGGGAAGCAGAGTGGGGAGGGGTACACTGGGATATATACCTGTGACTGCTGCAAATAGACACATACAATGTAATGCGGTTCTTTACTGACAGTGTTTTGCTCGTGCATTAGTCTTTTTCAAGTCATGATTCAAAAAAGCCCACTGTGTGGGTGGAACGTTGTCCATAAAGCCCACTGTGTGGGTGGAACATTGTCCATAAAGCCCACTGTGGGGGTGGAATGTTGTCCATAAAGCCCACTGTGTGGGTGGAACGTTGTCCATAAAGCCCAGTGTGTGGGCACAACATTGTCAGTAAAGGATCTCATTACACTGATGTTGTTTTTCACTATTTCTGTAAGGCTGTGACTAGTTCTCTCATATTTTTGGCCCAAGGCTGTACACTGGAGGAGCTACAGGAAAGGCCTACATATACAAAACCCTCTTTTTGGTGTTGCATATTTTTGTTGGCTTTCAACTGAGGCACTGTTCATTATGTTCGGTGCTTTTACCTTTTTTCTGCTGTTGTTATGCAACAGTTGTTTAAGGCTGACTGCTGTCATATTTTGAAGTATTGTATGTACTGTGTATTTATTTTACTTTTTTATCTGTTTTCTTATACCTAACTGTATTGAGCATTTAATGTATGGTAGTGTAAATATGTTATCAGGCATTTTTGATGCATTCCATAGTTAAAAAATGCTATTTTCCACCCAGCAGTGATTTTTGCTTACCACACAGGCTTGGGAACCTGTGTGGTAGTTTACCAGTGTGTTCCGATGGTCACTGCCATTGTGGCCCATTCCCAGACCTGGACTCCAGGTGCATGTACAGCAAAGAGCACCTGTACTAGGCTCACCTGGTCAAGGTACTTGGCTTGGATACGGCATCGAGCAGAGCACATAGAGCACGGCTGTTCACCATCTTTTTGGAATAACAATTGATTGACAACTATGTTGTGTGTGTCAATTCCATATCGTGTGAGCTCTTGAACTAGTCGCTCGGTTTCATACAGGGATAAAAACTCAGCAATGCAAACGCAAACAAACGTTGTCTGGTCCTGAAAAAAGAAGAGCGCAAGGTTAGTCACATATTCAGAGCATATAAAGAGGGTCAGTTAAATTATGTTGTTAGCACACTTAAGGCAATGCAGCTACTGAATGAATAATGGTGAATGTTTCTTTTGTGTGGTCAGTGGATTTCAGTGGGACTTGCACATGCGTTAAAGGGTTGTCTGAGCTTATTCGTTGAATAACACTGAAAATGGGCTGGGCAAATATTTTTGTAAGTGAGTTTGGCTTTTAGAAAGACCTATCTAGTATGGGCCAGTAAGCCTGCTGCAGAGTTCCTCCTGTCTTACATTCTAACAAACCCAGTACATTCAAACAAACACAATACAGAAGAATATCATGAAAATTAAAGGCAAGTGGTGTCAAGATGAAGATGCAAATGTAGATTATTAAGTGATGAAGGTTGTGTCAATCAATTCTCAACTTAAATTAAGTGTGGCAGCAGGTACATACACAAATATATTTATGACAACAGAAGGAACCTATCAAACTCCATGAAGAAGTATATACCCTCCTTTTACTATTATGTGCAGTACTGCACACAACACATGAGGGAAGGCTGTGCTTTACTGGGCACACATGAGGGAGGGGAAGGCTACTACTGGTATACCACCGATTTTCTGGCAACGGATGGTCCGACACCTCCTTTAGTCTGGACAAAATTATGAACGGGAACTTGAAATTCCCACGCCCGCCAGGCCAGTTTATTGGGCGGCCCACAGATGTGTGTTGAGTGTAGCTGTACTTACATGGATTGTTTACACTGCACTCAATCAATGCTACATCTGGTCAAGCTACTTCCAGTGCAGAAACCAACCAAAAGCCATTTCTGTATCAATAGTATGTCTTCCATTCTATCAAATGATACCAAGAAGCAAACATAAAACCCATGCTATAAAACATCTCAAAATTGCTATTTCAAACTAAACACACTGTCAGAGTTTTGCTTTCTGCGTGGAGCAGGACTTTTTTTAATACTGTATACACTCACTGCACAGACCCATTCTCTCATACCTAAGCCAAAATTAACTGCTCACTAATTATCTGAGTGAACTGAACTCATGACATGTGGGGCCCTGGCCTCCATGTAGTTCTATGTGATGGGCACTGAAAGGGTTAAGCCCTGAGTGGTCAATTTTGGCTTAGACATGAGAGAATGAGTCTGTGCAGTGTGCACAGTATAAAAAAAATCTTGCCACACATGGAGCATGATGATTGTTTGGTTTAAAACAACACCTTTAAAAGGTGTTTTCTAGAATAGTTTTATTGACTGTTTCTTGATACCATTTGATAGAATAGAAGACAAACTACTGAAACAGAGATGCTTTTGGTTGATTTCATGACCAGGAGTTTGAAATCAGGTTCAAAGTAGTGGAAATATTTGATTTATGACGATTTTCCAGAGGATGGGCAAGGTCCCCCTACACTCCCAGGTCTATTGTATGGAATTTTACAAGGTCAAAGTCAATAATAATAGTGTCAAATTACATGAATCAATCTACTGTACTAACTCAACACCAAAAACAAAAAATCTGTAAATGAGCACATTAGTTTGATTTTTAAATATAGCAAGTACACTAGTACAGTAATAATGGAAATTACTTAACAGGAAACTTACAAACACACATGTAAAAACTGGTGCAGTGGTTTTTTACACTGGTAGGAAAGCTTGGAGGGCTTGTGTGTGTATATGTGTTTGAAGTGAATCAAGATGCACAGCTTTAATGGGACATGCTGTTGGAGTGTGAGCAGCATAGCTTTTACCAAGAGATTTGGGGAACAGGTTTGTCAGGCTTGAGTCCTGAGATGGGAAGAAGAGAGCCTACACTCTGAAGGAGGAATGAAGATGGTACAAAGGGTAATCTGAATTGCGATGTCATCACACTTCTAAAAAAAAACTATTCAACATCTCTTTGACATTTCCCGTATCCAACTAAATGTATACAAAAATTCAATGTACATAAAAGGGCCTAAAATCTGGAACTCCCTCCCTGAAAACTCTAGAACTGCAGACACAACCTCCATTTTCAAAAGCACCGTTAAAAAACATCTCATCTCACTTACGCACCCAACCGGTAGTTAACCACATGAAAACTACTTTATCTAGCACATATCCACAGCAAAATACACTTATTGATATCTGTGATTACCCTTAATTTGCACATGACTGTAAACAAAATTCTAATGCAACTATTACTTCATAATTCTTTTAAGCTAGGCATAGGTTTGCCTAAGACACTCCAATATAGAAACTGTATCATGCCAACACGGCACCATTCCCATTAATATGTAAACTAATTGTTAAATTCTTAAATTTTTAAACTACCTCAATTTTGTAAACCTAGTTAATCACTACAATTACCTAAACTTAATACCAGTACAATTATTGTGTCACTATAGAGTAAGATCTATTATAAGACTGCCTGAAATGCCTAGGCATACCTAGGCATACTATTGGCCTTCTTGTAATCATTATTTCATAAAATGTATAAATAACATAAAACGTGTAAACCCCACTTTGTAATATTATCAGAAATAAAGTTGATTTGATTTGATTTGAGTGGTTTTTCTTCTTTAGATCACCCTGCATTGGTGGGAGAAGGGTGTTGAGTTGAAAAAAAGCCCAGCTAACTTACAAAGCACCATTTTATCTGCAAGTCTGACGAGTGGCTGTGTGATTAGGCTTAAAGTTTATTGCTACACATGGGTCAGAGGCCACTGTGACCCTCGTAGGGCCTATTAGAGAGTTCATTTGTAATTTTTTTTTGAAGGCTTTAGGTAAAATTTCAAATATTTTTAGTTTATTTAGAAAAATAATTATGTAAAATTCACTTAGACTGAGGTCCTCAGCCTGCCCCCAGGGCCCCAAAGCAGTCTTGCTCCACCTTGCTTGGCCTAAACTCAAAACAGCTGAAAGTCAAAGCAATATTTCCCATAAGAAATAATGTAAATCCAATTAATCTGTTCCTGCTGTCAGGAGGCATGACAAAATAGTACAGTGGACCCCCGACTTTCGAACATTCTTCATTCCAGAATGCTGTTCAAGTGCTGTTACCAAACGAATTTATTCTCATAAGGAATGATGTAAATTAGATTAGTTGTCTCAGACCCCAAAAAATACACTTATAAAAGCACTTACAATAATAAACTTACATAAAAGGGCGAGTTTGGAGTGTTCTAATAGTGAGGGTCCACTGTACTTCAATATGACGCTATTATCAACTCTACGACTTATTTATCTATCACAATTCATCTAATATGACATAATAAACAATATAAATAACATAAAAACCTGATATACACTCTAGAATGAATAAAATATTTATGTCATTACGTATGTGGTGGCAGGGGAGGACGGTAGATGCGGTCATTCTTGCTCCAGCTATGAAAGTGTCTTTCCATTCTTTCCTCCTTCAGACGTGTTAGTATAAGAGAAAACAGAGTTTGTAATGCTAACTGCATTAGATCACTTCTTTCATAAGAAAACCATAATGTAGAAATGAAATGGTGTACGTACACCATTTACATACCTTGCAGAAGATAGGCAGAGTGGCTTATGCTGTCAGGAGTTTATTTCGTTTCATCCTTTTTCTATTGCTTAATCGCTACACTCTTAATGCTACACTTTATCACTGAACTTAACTGCTTATACTCCACAACTTGCACCTGTGCTGTTATGCAGGAACACATTAAAATCATTAGGAGTGTGTTATTAAGTCTTGAAGATGCCATATTGATAATAATAATAATACCACGATAATAATAACTCTGAGGCACATTAAATGTCATATAAAACATTAATATGGACATTTTGCTTAATCCATCTATATTTTTTCAAAATTATATAATAAACACGCTATGTAACATAAACATATAAATTAATAAAAACCATTCGTGTCCGGGCTGGTAACAACAACAACAACAACTGGTTTGTTTACAAAACTCGTGAACCTTCTACACTCATGTACTCATTCTCTCTCTCTCTCGTTTATTCATTTAATCTTGCTTACTCACCTCTCACTCTACATTAAGACTACAAATATTTTAAGGTAAGTAATGAGTGTACTATATATGCATTTTATCACTCTAGGGCACTTTAAATGCCTAGTATATAATGTGTGAGTGGGGTAGCCAGATGGGGGTTACATATCTACCACACTTTGATACCTACCTACCTTACTATTCACCTTGCACTCTATATTAAGACCATTAAGACTACAATTATTCCTTGGTGAGGGGCACCACTGCCTCGCAACATCAGCTTCCTTGATTTCTTTTTTCTTCACCAGGATAGAAGTGATTGTTGATTTGTTTTTGCCATACATCCTGGCAAGCTGGAGCACACGCACACCACTCTCATGGTTAATTATGTAGCAGTCGCACTCAATCAACAAGCACAAACACAATGAATTATTGTGAAATGTTTGGATGAGCACGCAGGGCAATGTTTACCCAAGGAGAAACAAAGCCACACTGACTCACAACGATTGCGCGGGCAGGCGGACAGGTCTGGTATGCAGGCTGAAACTCAGGGCACAGTGCGAAACTCACAGTGCGAAACTCGGAGTTCCACTGTACACTTCTCAGAGTAAATAACCTTACATGTTTCAAGAGGGTGTTTCTATTAGGCTGTGTGGTTAACGTTTAAGGAAATAAATGAGTTTGGTTTTGTATACGTACTGGGTTTTTGAACTGCTCATTGACTTTCTGTATGACTGGTAGGATGCCCTCTAGTTTACCAGACACCTCGTCAGCGTTGAATTCCTGCATGCCAAGAAGACCAGCAACCTGAAATGCTTCACTCAATTAATTATAATCAGTGCTGCTACCTTTATATACAGATGCTCCTTGCTTTACAATGGTTCCACTTATGATATTTCAACTTCACGATGGTGTGATAGCATCATCATAAACTCAACAAATCATTGTATAGTACTGAACATTTATCAATATGATAAACTTGCATTCATTTATAAACTTCTCAATACGTATAGTAAGTCCTCAGCTTTTGTACACGTTGAGAATCTTCTGTATTATGTGTATCATCATTATTGTGTGTATCATCATTATTGTGTGTATCATCATTATTGTGTGTATCATCATTATTGTGTGTATCATCATTATTGTGTGTATCATCATTATTGTGTGTATCATCATTATTGTGTGTATCATCATTATTGTGTGTATCATCATTATACACAATACAGGTCCACAACGTGTTCATAAATTGAAGACTTCCTTTATTATGATTATACACACAGAGGACCTACCTACCTCCAGGTAGGTAGGTCCTCCCTACCTACCTTCAGGTAGGGAGGTCCCCAATGTGTTTTTAAGTTGAGGACTTCTTGTATTTTGTCAGCGCATTTCTAGAAAGATGGTGAATGTGCTTTCATCTTTGGGTGCCCCTGCCTGGGTGGGAGACAGCCTCTGAGTTCAAAGACAACAAGAAAGTCATTCCCTGAATGAACCTGCTTGGATTTCCAACTATTTCTGCAACACTGCAAGCTCCTTATGATGTGTTGCTTGCAACATGAAAGGCCTAGAGCTAGAAAGAATATTATATAAGCACAAGAATGTAAGCAAGTTACCTGGTTTACGAAGGGACTAATCTGATTCTTGAGTCGTAAAACTTCCCTAACGACTTCTCAATCACTTGAGGAAATGAAAGTAGACGCAGTGTGTGTCCAGTCGGAGCAGTGTCGAAGACCACAACACTGAAGTTCATACCCTGAACCAGCCTGAAACACAATCAACATTTTAGGACATAATTCAATATACAGGAAGTCCTCAACTTACGAACACGTTGGAGACCTTCTGTATTGTGTATATTATAATACACATTTTTTTTTTCAACAAGCCGGCCGTCTCCCATCGAGGCAGGGTGACCCAAAAAGAAAATCCTCAAAAAGAAAATACTTTCATCATCATTCAACACTTTCACCTCACTCATACATAATCACTGTCTTTGCAGAGGCTCAGATACGACAGCTGAGAATAAGTCCCTCCCAACTGTCACTATCCCAGAATCCCCCTTTAAAGTGCAGGCATTGTACTTCCCATTTCCAGGACTCAAGTCCAACTAAATCAATTAACTGGTTTTCCTGAATCCCTTCACAAAATATTACCCTGCTCACACTCCAACAGCTCGTCAGGTCCCAAAAACCATTCGTCTCCATTCACTCCTATCTAACACGCTCACACATGCTTGGACTTCCTAATACACAGTAATGATATAATAATATTGTACACAATACATTAGATTCTCAACATGTTTGTCGAGGACTTACTGTACTATTCTTCCTCCGTAAGTCATGAATGTTGTAAGAGGTGACTAAAATGACAGGAGCAAGGTGCTAGTAACTAATCCTCCTGTATAAATTACTAAATGTAAAAATAAGAAAAACTTTTTTTTATCAGGTCACTGCCTTGGTGGGAGATGAACGGTGTGTTTAAATTTTTTTTTAAGATTTACATGTCGTTTTCCTCACTCCTGTAATTGTTTTGCCAGAGTGCAAAACAATTACAGTGAAACCTCGGTACTCGAAGAATTCAGTATTCAAACGCTTTGTTCGGTAAACAAATCGCTCTGTAGTTGACCGTTTGTTCGGCACTTGACCAAATAAACACGACCTGCCAGAACTTTGCTGTAAAATAATTTGTTTCTTTGCATTTTTTGGTGTTTTTTATTATTTTTATAAATAAGTCACCATCGGTCTTAAGAGTGTTAGTGATAACAGCCAACCAAAAGAAAATTGGTTGGAAAAAATTCATTCTGTACTCGAACAGATCAGCACTCAAACAGCCTTCTGGAACCAATTACGTAAGTTCGAGTGCCGAGGTTCCACTGTACTGTATTTTCTGGCATAAAAGGCATGCCTCAACCCCCTGCATTACATTGCCCACACACCTAAAGTCAATTTTATATGTTAGTCAGCAGGCCACCAGCAGCAACAGCTTGGTTGACTAGGCAAACAACAGACGAGCCTGGCTCATGGCCAGGCTCTGGGACTTCCTGTATTATGAATATTATACACAATTCAGGAGGTCCACAATGTGTTTGTAAGTCAAGGACTTACTGTACAAAGACTTGCTACTCATCAAAGATATAACATTACAGAACATTTAAGTAAAGATAATAAAGATAAGAGTAGGTACAGTGGTACCCAGAGTTTCGTACTTTATTCGTGCCAGAAGGCTGTTCGAGTGCCGTTACCAAACGAATTTGTTCCCATAAGGAATAATGTAAATTAGATTACAGTGGACCCTCGGTTTTCGTACTGCTCCCAACTCGAACAATTATGTAAGTGTATTTTTGGGGGTCTGAAACTGACTAATCTACGTAATTTACATTCGTCCTTATGGGAACAAATTCGTTCGGTAACGGCACTCGAACAGCATTCTGGAAAGAATTATCGACGAAAACCAAGGGTCCACTGTAGTCTGTTTCAGAACCCCAAAAATACACTTACAAAAGCACTTACAATAATACACTTACATAATTGTTCGAGTTGGGAGCAGTACAAAACTCGGGGTACCACTGTACTTCATAAAAGCTGTGCACAAACTTACTTCATAACTTCTGCATAGCTCATAGCTTCATCTATACCCGGGAAGGCCCCCAGCACCTCCTGCATAATATCTCGACCCATGCGCATGGCATCGGACGCTCCTTCAAAATATTCGTCTGGTAGTTCCCCATACCCAATATTTGGGTCAATTTCCTGCAACACACAAAAATAATGACATAAGTGTATGGGATCCAGAGTACAATACACAAACATGGGATGAAAATGGTTTTGTAAACTGAAAAGCTGCCATCTGTACAGCAATTGAGAATCTTTATTGTAGAAACATTTCACCAGCCAGTGGCTTCTTCAGTCTAGTACAGAGAAGACCAGAGGAAGATGAGGAGTATGAGGTAATCAGTCCCTCAGTCTGGAGTCAATGTGTTCCATTTCTCAAGATTGATGCATTGAACACATCAACTCCAGGCTGAGGGACTGATTACCTCATACTCCTCTGTTATTCTCTGTGCTGGACTGAAGAAGCCACTGGCTGGTGAAACGTTTCCTCAATAAAGATTCCCAAATGCTACAAAAGTGTTGTATTCTTCAGTACACAAATAACCCGCACACAGGAGAAAGAAATTTATGATGACATTTCGGTCTGACATGGACCATTAAAGAGCCCTTAAGAACTAGACATAGGTTAATGTAGGCATTCTTAAATGTACACAAAGAGAATACTTCAAAGTGATTCATTAATCTTTAGTTAAGTAGGATTTCTTAAGCCTTGCTATGAACATAATGACTTTTAACCAGACATCGCTGGCAAGTCTCCCCATATAATAGCTGTCAAACCTTACCATGGCATATAGGTTGTCAAACCCTCTGACTTTAATAGGAACCTTGGAGAACTTTTGGTCAAATGCATCGGAGATGTTGTGTGCAGGATCCGTAGAGATGATGAGGACCGACTCCCGGATTTTGGCTAACTGTACTGCCAGACTACAGCTGTAATTATTAAAAACTTATTTAAAAAAGTAAACAGAGGAAGTCCTCAACTTACAAACACATTGGAGACTTCCTGAATTGAGTCTAATATCCAAAATACAAGAAGTCTTCAACTTACGAACACATTGGGGTTAGTTAGTTTGATATCTTTATTATGCACCCCATACCCATCCTGTGGGCGGTAGTCAAAAGATTACAGAGGTACATAATGGGTCCAGGGACTGGACCCCAAAGTTTTGATAGCTGAGCAAGTTACAAAGGTAATGAACATTAAAGTTGATAAGTGTTACTTTCTACTTATGTTTATACATGGTTACAATCATGAACAAATTATAAAGTAATGAGCAATTCACTAGTCCACACCCGGTCACAACTGTAATGAGTTCTTGGTGCAAATTTTAATTGTTGGGTCACACACACACACACACATACACACATACATACACACATACATATACACATACATATACACACACACACACACATACATATTCAACACATCCCTTGAAACTGGGCAGCTACCTGAGGTATGGAAGAAGGCCAACATAGTCCCCATTTTTAAAAAAGGAGACAGAAAAGAGGCACTAAATTATAGACCGGTGTCACTTACATGTATAGTGTGCAAAGTCCTGGAGAAAATCATCAGGAAAAGAATGGTGGAACACCTTGAGCTGAACAGGATAATAAACACCAGACAGCACGGATTCCGGGAAGGCAAATCCTGTGTAACAAACCTCCTGGAGTTCTATGATAAAGTAACAGAGGTAAGGCAGGAGAGAGAAGGGTGGGTTGATTGCATTTTCCTGGACTGCAGGAAGGCCTTCGACACAGTTCCTCACATGAGATTAGTAAAGAAGTTGGAAGAACAAGCAGGTATAACAGGAAGGGCACTGGAATGGATCAGGGAATACCTCAAAGGGAGACAACAACGGGTCATGGTGCGTGGTGAGGTATCACAGTGGGCGCCTGTGACGAGCGGTGTACCGCAGGGGTCAGTCCTAGGACCAGTGTTATTCCTGGTACAGTGGTACCTCGAGTTACGATATTTTTTCGTCCGAGAATGCTGTTCAAGTGCCATTACCAAACGAATTTATCACCATAAGGAATAATGTAAAATAGACTAGTCCTTTTACACCCCCAAAAATATACTTACAAAAGCATTTAAAAAAATAAACTTACATAAAAGGGCGATTTTGGGGACCATCGTAACTCGAGGTACCACTGTATATGTAAATGACATGACGGACGGGATAGACTCAGAAGTGTCTCTATTCGTGGATGATGTAAAAATAATGAGGAGAATCACATCGGAAGAGGACTAGGCAGGGCTGCAAACAGACCTGGACAAGCTCGACATCTGGTCTAGCAATTGACTTCTCGAATTCAATCCCTCCAAATGCAAAGTCATGAGGATCGGAGAAGGGCAAAGAAGACCGCTGACAGAGTACAAGCTAGGCGGACAAAGGCTACAAACCTCGGCAAAGGAGAAAGACCTTGGAGTGAGTATAACGCCAAGCACGTCTCCGGAGGCACACATCAACCAGATAACTGCGGCAGCATATGGGCGACTGGCAAACTAAGATTAGCGTTCCGTTACCTTAACAAGGAATCGTTCAAGACACTGTATACCGTGTACGTCAGGCCCATACTAGAATATGCAGCACCAGTCTGGAACCCACACCTCGTCAAGCACGTAAAGAAACTAGAAAAAGTGCAAAGGTTTGCGACAAGGTTAGTTCCACAACTCAGGGGTCTGTCTTATGAAGAAAGGTTGAGGGAAATAGGACTAACAACACTGGAGGAAAGAAGGGTCAGAGGAGACATGATAACGACATACAAAATACTGCGGGGATGTTCCAGAGAGGGAACACAGAAACAAGGGGACACAACTGGAAGCTGAAGACTCAGATGAGTCAAAGGGATGTTAGGAAGCATTTCTTCTGCCACAGAGTAGTCAGGAAGTGGAATAGTCTAGAGAAAGATATAGTGGAGGCAGGAACCATACATAGTTTTAAGACAAGGTATGATAAAGCTCATGGAGCAGGGAGAGCAGAGACCCAGTAGCAGACAGCGAAGAGGCGGGGCCAGGAGCTGAGTCTCGACCCCTGCAACCACAATTAGGTGAGTACATACACACATACATATACACACACACACACATACATACACACACACACACACACACACGCGCGCATATACAACAGGCCCAGTTTTCAATCGACATGTGCCTAGGACAAAATGGTAATTAATACACATACATACACACACACACACATTGGGGACCTTCAGTATTGTGTATAATTATATTATACACAATGATATAATAATGATATACACAATACAGAAGATTCTCATTGTGTTTGTAAGTCAAGGACTTATTGTAATATTAACAGCACAGACACTCTGCTTTACGAACTTGACAATGGTGCAATAGTGGCTGAGTGCTCCAAGAATTTTGGAAAGATTTTAACATCCTTAACGCTATGTGGATAAGCATATTAATTTATTTACTTTTCAATACTGATATTTAGTTAGTTACAGTAATTATTTATTTACCTATTCAGTGACAATATTTATCACTATTCATATTTAACTTCGATATCTTCAACTTACGATGGGTTCATCGGAATGTAATCCTATCGTAAGTTGAGTTCCGATACACAAATTGACCAAAAGCCCTGAACTTTGGAGAAGGAACTTATAACAAATTTTGATCCATTCTGGACCATTGTTAAATAGTGACTTCAAAATGGTCCGTTATGGACTAAAACGTCCAAATAAAGTTCCTCTCCTAAGTGTAAATTTTTGGCAAAATAATGCAGTTACAGTAATGTTACTTTTTATTCTCAATACATGTCAATATAAATACATACTCATATTAATGTATGAACTCATATTAAGTCATAATAAACATCTGTCTTTGTCAAGCTGTAACGGCTTGACAAAGCTCCTGGAGAGTGAAACGTTGCCATAATAAAATGTCACATTAGTTGCACATGTCTCCTTTTACCTAACATATTGTTGGTAATTCTACCAACAATATTACGACTTTGTAAACTGTCCGTCTGACCAAAACATCGTCGTGAGCTCCTCTCTCCCATGTGCGGAATGGAAATCATCGTCGGTGAAGACAGTCAAGGTATTGTGCCTTTGTGTTCTTTAAGGTAACGTTTTTATGATGAAAACTCGTAATACCCCAACAATGAAAACTATGATAACCTGTCAATTAATTGTGGTTAGATAATAAAAGAATCTCCATCACCTTACAAATAAAGAACAACAACAGTAAGAATAATAAGAGTTATTATTATATTTATATTATATTTATAATTTTTTGTAAAATCATTTATAATTATTATAATCATTATCATTTTATTATAATCATTACTATATTAGAAATATTTGATTATAATAAATTTATATAATTATTTTATTTTATTATAATCATTATTATATTAGAATTATTTTATTATACTTTTTTATAATCTATCATTTTATTTTATTGTAATCATTTAATATTATAATCATTATCACTTGATCATCATCATTACTATTATTTTATAATCAAGGTAAACGCAACACCCGTATGGGCCCAACAGCCCCAGTGTTAGTCAATAATGCCACTGATCCGAGGAACGAGAGGCTCTCCCACTCCTCAAATCAAGAGCCCTAAACATAAAAAACCCACCAATTCCTCCATTACAATAATAATAATAATAAACATACCTGGTAGTGGTCTTGCCTACGCCACCTTTACCTCCCACGAACACCCATTTTAAGGTGTCTTGCTCCACTATATTCTTCAGTGAAGGTTCTAATGGCTGCAGCTCAGACAGCTCCACGTCTGCGCCTTCTTCAGTCATGCTTGGAGGTCGCAGCAGGCGTAGTAATACCTGAATGTGGGGTTAAATATGAGAGTGAGAGCGGTGTCCTCCCTGGCTGATGTCATCAACACTACCTACCTAACTTTATTTACATTATTTTATTAACTTCACATTCATTTTTTATTGATTAATTTGTCATTTTTATCTAATAATAATAAAATATTATTAAAATAACATCAAAACACATCTATAATTAATATTTGACTTATTATAACAACTACGAACCTAAGAATATTTACATTATATCACCCTTAAAATATTTTTTTATTAAATAGTTTGCCAATTTTCGTTAATAATAATGAAATATTAAAATAATGACAAAAATTAAAATTAATATTTGTTGCATTGTAACACAAATAGGAACCTAACTATATTTACATAATTAAATCAAGTTACCTGGAGAGAGTTCCAGGGGTCAACGCCCCTGCGGCCCGGTCTATGACCAGGCCTCATGTTGGATCAGAGCCTGATCAACCAGGCTGTTACTGCTTGCCGCACGCAGTCCAACGTACGAACCACAGCCTGGCTGGTCAGGTACCGACTTTAGGTGCCTGTCCAGTGCCTGCTTGAAGACAGCCAGGGGTTTGTTGGTAATCCCCCTGATGTATGCTGGGAGGCAGTTGAACAGTCTTGGGCCCCTGACACTTATTGTGTTGTCTCTCAATGTGCTAGTGGCACCCCTGCTTTCATTGGGGGGATGTTACATCGCCTGCCGAGTCTTTTGCTTTCGTAGGGAGTGACTCTCATGTGCAAGTTTGGTACTAATCCCTCGAGAATTTTCCAATGTATATAATAATGTATCTCTCCCGCCTGCGTTCTAGGGAGTACAGGGAGTACATATTTTTTCTATAAAAATATACAAACTTTGGTTAACAAAATAATATTAACATCACAATAAAACACATGAAGAACAAAGAAGAACAATACCATCACTGGAACACTACAAAAATAACCCGCACACAGGAGAGAGAAAAACCTATGATGACGTTACTGTCCATCTTGGAACATCTACAAGTTACATTGACACGAGAGAATTTTAGTTGATGTAGGTTTGTCAGGACGGATCCTGACCCGGGTCTTCTCTATGTGACCCAACAGTGACTCCCGAAGGTGCGTCGGAGTTTGTACAAGTGATGTACCGTTTACAGCCCAATGGTAGGGGCAGCCCTATGGTAGGGGCAGCCTTATGGCAGGGGCTAAACGAGGGTTAATGGGGTTTCAGGTCTACTACACGTGGAATATTAAGGTTGGTTAATGGGGCTTCAAGTCTACTACTCGATGGAGAGGAACACGAAACTGATGACTGGAAAAAAACGGCGTCTTTCAAGGTCCCCCTCCCCTGCAGAGGACAGAACAGAAAGATTAGTTAGAGATTAGGTAAAGAGAGGAGGAGGAGCAGTCATAGACTGAAAATGGTTTTGAGGGTTATGTGGCCGTCTTATGATTTCGTCAAGGTATGTTGTCCATGAGTCTTGGTGGGTTTCCAGTCAGTCTGTTTGCTTGTCATTGAGCTCTTTCCAGAAGTTCAGTGTCGGGATGGCACCCCTGACGTGCACAGACATCCTTGTAGCAAAGTCGCACCACACACGTCCAGCACCCAACCCAGTGCACGGTTCTGGATTCATTGTAATTTCAGGACATTAGTCTTAACAGCTAGTGAGAGAGCAAGAGTTGTATATATGATAAGTGGCCGTATAAGGACCTTGTATAGGATGTGAACCTTTCAGTGTACATAGCCGCCCAAGGGCTTCAGTAGCCATAGCTCTCGTGGCATGTGTGTGCAGTCTGAGACTGGAGTCAAGGTAAACTCCAAGGAGAATTAATGTTTTTTGTTGTCGGAATACATGTTGTGGCGGTGGTTCTGAGCTTCACAGGTAGTGGGGGACGTCCTTTTGTGAAGAAATTATTTTTTATTTATTGGCATTAGTCTTAATACGCCATATAATCCTTGGTAGGTATTAGGTTTGTCAGGATACAGGACAAGTGTTTCCTGATGACCCACAACCTATCTTCTATTCACACGGTTTGCGTGTGGGCAGCAGTAACAGCCTGGTTGCTCAGGCTCTGATCCACCACGAGGCCAGGTCACAGACCGGACCGCGGGGGCGTTGACCCCCGAAACCCTCTCCAGGTATACTCCAGGTACACAGTAGCTCTTCTTAAATTGGCTTCAAGTGCGTCTAGTATATCAATAAAGGATTTGATCCTAAAACTTATCTCTTAAAGAGGGTTCATCTAAAGCATCAGAACCAGCTGCACTTCCGTCATTTCCTTGCCATTTCCTTACTCTTTGTCGTCTTGTGACACTTCTGTTGTTAACATTTGGCAAGGTGGCTTTTGCTTGTTGCTCATACTCATCAAAATCTTCTCTAATTTTGCTTAAAAATCCTGAAGTGAAGTGTACAAACATGCACAAGTACTCAATAATAGTTCTGAATTCTGAATGGCTTTGCTGACCTTGTGAAAATGACCTAGCACAAGGGTTCAAAAATGTTGCATAAACACAAATTCCAGTTCTTCCATTTGTTAGCTTGAAGCCTGGTAGTTTTAGCTTGAAGCCTGGTATTGTTAGCTTGAAGCCTGGTAGTTTTAGCTTGAAGACTGTTAGCATGAAGCCTGGTATTGTTAGCTTGAAGTCTGGTATTGTTAGCTTGAAGCCTGGTATTGTTAGCTTGAAGTCTGGTATTGTTAGCTTGAAGTCTGGTATTGTTAGCCTGAAGATTGTAAGCTTGAAGCCTGGTATTGTTAGCTTGAAGACTTTTAGCTTGGAGCCTGGTATTGTTAGCTTGAACTGTTAGCTTGAAGCCTGGTATTGTTAGCCTGAAGATTGTAAGCTTGAAGCCTGGTATTGTTAGCTTGAAGACTTTTAGCTTGGAGCCTGGTATTGTTAGCTTGAACTGTTAGCTTGAAGCCTGGTATTGTTAGCCTGAAGATTGTAAGCTTGAAGCCTGGTATTGTTAGCCTGAAGACTGTTAGCTTGAAGCCTGGTATTGTTAGCTTGAAGACTGTTAGCTTGAAGCCTGGTAGCTTCAAGCCTGGTATCATCTTGCTCACTAACATCAGAGTACCAATGACTGAGGCCTCAGTCAACTTATCTATCTCGCTGCTTTCCTGGAAGGACAAAATCAATGCAGAAATCAATGCTAGAGTCGAGTTATTTCCTTAGGACTTTTTATTGACCTAAGGAAAGCTTTCGACACAGTAAACCATGGCATCCTACTCCACAAACTTGACCACTATGGAATAAGAGGTCATGCACTTGCATACTTCAAATCCTACCTCACTAATAGGTACCAATATGTCACCAGTAAAGACACATCCTCCTCGACACGACTACTTGATACCGGAGTACCCCAGGGAAGTGTCCTTGGTCCCCTGCTCTTCCTCTTATACATCAATGATCTTCCCAATGTATCACAACACCTGAAACTAATACTCTTTGCTGACGACACGACTTATGTCATCTCCCACCCAGATCTTGCCACGCTCAACACCATTGTTAACGATGAATTACTAAAAATATCTACATGGATGACAGCCAATAAACTTACACTCAACACTGATAAGACCTATATTATGTTTGGTAACAGAGCAGGTGATGCACAATTAAACATTAAGATCAACACTACACCTATTGCAAGACATAATGAGGGCAAATTCCTGGGCCTTCACCTCGACAGCAGCCTGAAATTCAGCACCCATATCCAACACATAACAAAGAAAGTGTCCAAAACTGTGGGGATCCTCTCTAAGATACGTGGTCTGGTGGTTAGAGCTCTCGCTTCACACACGGAGGGCCCGGGTTCGATTCCCGGCGGGTGGAAATATTTCGACGTGTTTCCTTACACCTGTTGTCATGTTCACCTAGCAGCAAATAGGTACCTGGGTTGTTAGTCGACTGGTGTGGGTCGCATCCTGGGGGACAAGATTACGGACCCCAATGGAAATAAGACAGACAGTCCTCGATGACGCACTGACTTTCTTGGGTTATCCTGGGTGGCTAACCTTCCAGGGTTAAAAATCCGAAGAAATCTTATCTTACCACAATCAGCCCTACTCACACTATACTATTCACTCATCTATCCCTACCTCACATATGCCATTTATGCATGGGGATCAACAGCAATTACCCACCTAAAGCCAATAATAACCCAACAAAAAGCCGCAGTAAGAATTATCATGCAATCCAACGCTAGGCAGCACACACCTCCACTCTTCAAAGACCTAAACCTACTCACTGTTCAGAACATCCATACTTACTACTCTGCTATCTACATTTATAGAACCATTAATTCCAACTTTAACCCTGAGCTAAAACACTTTCTTGACAGTTGTGACAGGACCCATAGACATAATACCAGACATAAACATCTCTTTGACATTCCCCGTGTCCGACTAAATCTATACAAAAATTCAATGTACATAAAAGTTCCTAAAATCTGGAACTCCCTGCCTGAAAACTCTAGAACTGCAGACACAACCTCCATTTTCAAAAGCACCGTTAAAAAACATCTTATCTCACTTACGCACCCAACCGGTAGCTAACCACATGAAAACTACTTTATCTTGCACATATCCACAGCAAAATACACTTATTGATATCTGTGATTCCCCCTAATTTTCACATGACTGTAACCAACATTCTAATACAACTATTGCTTCATTATTCTTAAGCTAGTCATAAGTTTGCCTAAGATACTCCAATAAAGAAACTGTATTATGCCAATACCAGTATAAACATTGTGTCACTATTGAATAAGATCTATCATAAGACTGCCTGAAATGCCTAGGCATACCTAGGCATATTATTGGCCTTCTTGTAACACGTAACTAATTCATAAAATGTATAAATATTATATGTACACCCCACTTTGTAATATTATCAGAAATAAAGTATCTGAATCTGAATCTGAATGAAGTGCAAGGAACAATACTGAAGGCTTGTTGACACATATTATTTTGAGATGGAGTGTAAGGAACAATACTGAAGGCTTGTTGACACATATTATTTTGAGATGGAGTGTAAGGAACAATACTGAAGGCATGTTGACACATATTACTTTGAGATGGAGTGTAAGGAACAATACTGAAGGCTTGTTGACACATATTATTTTGAGATGGAGTGTAAGGAACAATACTGAAGGCTTGTTGACACATATTACTTGAGATGGAGTGTAAGGAACAATACTGAAGGCTTGTTGACACATATTATTTTGAGATGGAGTGTAAGGAACAATACTGAAGGCTTGTTGACACATATTACTTTGAGATGGAGTGTAAGGAACAATACTGAAGGCATGTTGACACATATTACTTTGAGATGGAGTGTAAGGAACAATACTGAAGGCTTGTTGACACATATTATTTTGAGATGGAGTGTAAGGAACAATAATGAAGGCATGTTCAGAGACTACACTGCGTTATGACATGTGTAAAAAGGCTTATGAGTGTCAAAAATACATATTATACACCTTGGCCGGAGGCCTGCTAGATTTTGAAGCCCTAGGCTTCAGCCTACCAAGCGTATAGGTAAATCCGACACTGGCAGGCGACCATTAGTGCTTATTAAAGACCCAAGAAACTACACAGATATTTTACCCGAGTTTACCATAAAAAAAAATTCCTCCATTTTTCTGCTTAAGAAAAATCGTTTTCTATCAGTTTTTATTATTTTTAGGTACATTATTGTACCTCTCTCTACCTCACTATTGTATCTGCATATACCTCACCTTCAGTTTAATAGTAATTAGAGGGGACAGTAATAGTCCCCTCAGTGGTAGTTAAGTCTCCCCTCTTTCCAAGATGGCGGCACTTAACTATCATAATATTGTCTCACCCCATACACCCATTAACGTACTCCCATACACCCATTAACATACTTCCATACACCCATTAACGTAATCCCATACACCCATTAACGTACTCCCATACACCCATTAACGTACTCCCATACACCCATTAACGTACTCCCATACACCCATTAACGTACTCCCATACACCCATTAACGTAATCCCATACACCCATTAACGTAACTCCCATACACCATTAACGTACTCCCATACACCCATTAACGTACTTCCATACACCCATTAACGTACTTCCATACACCCATTAACGTACTTCCATACACCCATTAACGTACTCCCATACACCCATTAACGTACTCCCATACACCCATTAACGTACTCCCATACACCCATTAACGTACTCCCATCACCCATTAACGTCTCTCCATACACCATTAACGTACTCCCATACACCCATTAACGTACTTCCATACACCCATTAACGTCTCCATACACCCATTAACGTACTCCCATCACCCATTAACGTCTCCATACACCATTAACGTACTCCATACATCGCTCATTAACCCCATTACCTCATACACCCATTAACGTACTCCCATACACCATTAACGTACTTCCCATACACCCATTAACGTCTTCCCATACACCCATTAACGTACTCCCATACATCCCATTAACGTACTCCATACACCCATTAACGTACTTCCATACACCATTAACGTACTCCATACACCCATTAACGTACTCATACACCATTAACGTACTCCATACACCCATTAACGTCTCATACACCCATTAACTCTCCATACACCTCATTAACGTACTCCTCATACACCATTAACGTACTCTCATACACCCATTAACGTATCCTCATACACCCATTAACGTACCCTCATACACCCATTAACGTACTCCTCATACACCCATTAACGTCCTCATGACCCATTAACGATCCCATACACCATTAACGTTCCCATACACCATTAACGTACCCATACCCATTAACGTACTTCCATACACCCATTAACGTACCTCATACATCCATTAACGTCCCTCATACACCATTAACGAACTCCCATACATCCATTAACGTACTCCCATGCACCATTAACGTACCCTCATACATCCATTAACGTACTCCCATGACCCATTAACGTACCCTCATACATCTATTAACGTACTCCCATACATCCATTAACGTACTTCCCATACATCCATTAACGTCTCCATACACCCATTAACGTACTCCCATACACCATTAACGTACCCTCATCACTCCATTAACGTACCCTCATACACCATTAACGACTCCCATACATCCATTAACGTACTCCCATGCACCATTAACGTACTCCATACACCATTAACGTACTCCCATGCACCATTAACGTACTCCATCATCTATTAAGCTACATCCCGCATACATCCATTAACGTACTCCCATACACCATTAACGTACTCCCATACACCATTAAGTACCCATACACCCATTAACGATCCTCATACACCCATTAACGTACCCTCATACACCCATTAACGTACCCTCATACACCCATTAACGTACTCCCATACACCCATTAACGTACTCCCATACACCCATTAACGTACTCCCATACACCCATTAACGTACTCCCATACACCCATTAACGTACTCCCATACACCCATTAACGTACTTCCATACACCCATTAACGTACTCCCATACACCCATTAACGTACTCCCATACACCCATTAACGTACTCCCATACATCCATTAACGTACTCCCATACATCCATTAACGTACCCCATACATCCATTAACGTACCCTCATACATCCATTAACGTACCCTCATACATCCATTAACGTACCCTCATACATCCATTAACGTACCCTCATACACCCATTAACGTACCCTCATACACCCATTATGAGTTGACACAAGACTCCTGGAGTCCAGGTTTCACAAGTCACTCTTAAAATACACTTATTTTTAGAATACTAAAATATATGCTGGAAATTCCTATCTAAATGCACAAACTAGAACTGATTTAATAATAATAATAATAATAATAATAATAATAATAATAATAATAATAATAATAATAATAATAATAATAATATCTTTATTTCCACAAGTACATGTACAAGGTATACAGACCATAGCTGACATCAATGACATACTACTATATAGAAAGCCACTTGTTATGCATTTCCCGCAAATTAGGTCAATTTTGTCCCAGGATGCGACCCACACCAGTCCACTAACTCCCAGGATGTGGAGACTATGCTAACTAGAAATCCCCTGATTCTACCCAAGCAATCTAAACTCGTATTACCTGTCTCCCCCTTCAAGACGCCATGTGCCCAGGACTGATTCCTGCAGATATTGAAACAGTATTAGTATCCCCAGCCTACACCTTGAGGGGTCCCTGAATTCAATGGGTCGTCCCTGATTAATATTTATATACAAACGGGGGATACCACCTTCTGGACTGAAATTTCAGGGGAGTTACTCAGTAATGTAACTCACTGAAATATTGGGCGTTTGCCCACCTAGTTACCCGAAGTTCATATGCACCGGTGTACCCCAAATACTGCTGGTCAACGTGGAAGAGGAGAAATACTGAGTATTATCTTACGAAGGGGACCTGGGAAGAGACGAACGGGAGCCTCTTAGCCTCTGGTATCCCATAGCTGGGTTGGTAACGCACTCAGCTCACACACTGAGGTCAAGGGATCGACCCCCGGTACGGGTGGAAACATTAGGACGTGTTTCCTTAAGACACCTGCTGTCCATGTTCACCCAGCAGTAAAATAGGTACCTGGGTGTTAGTGGGCTGGTGTGGGTTGCATCCTGCGACAAAACTGACCTAATTTGCGGGAAATGCTCTGCATAATAAGGGTCTTTCTATATAGTAGTAGTATGTCATTGATGTCAGCTATGGTCTGTATAAGTTGTATCATGTACTTGTAGAAATAAAGATATTATTATTACTATTATTATTAACATAATATCACCTTACTTTGAGGTCTAAGGCTATATTATTAATTCTAATATTATTTACTAACTATTTAAGCCTGTCTAATTCATTCTTGAAACGTAACTGTAACAATTAGTGTATTTATTTTACGTTCTACGTGCTAGTAGCAATAATAATAATAATAATAATAATAATAATAATAATAATAATAATAATAATAATAATAATAATAAAATAATAATCTTTATTTCTACACCTTCAAACACCTTTTATTGTACAGCAATAAATGAATGGAACAGACTGCCTGCACATGTCAAAGCCAGTTATAGCATGAGCCAGTTCAAGAAGAGAACCAAAAGGTACCTAATGAATGTAGCGACAGAAAGGGAGGAGAATGATTTTTTTATTTTTTAGCTAACATACATGTATATGTAAATAACTATTTTTACCTTATTCCTAATATATATCCTTTATAGTATAATAACATATATCTCCCACAGTGTATAATATTAAGGTATTAAATGGACCCCAATGGAAATAAGTCACTTTGTCTGACTTCTTTGTGTTATCCTGGGTTATCCTGGGTTGTCTACACATATGCTGCTATGTATGATAATGTATGTAACTGTATTTGTGTATACCTGAATAATATTACTTACTTACAAGTACATGATACAACTTATACAGACCATAGCTGACATCAATGACATACTACTATGTGGTATGTCATTGATGTGGTAGAGTTGAATTCTACCTGCTGGAGAAGACTTGAATTCTACCCACTGGAGTAGTTGAATTCTACCTGCTGAAGTAGAGTTGAATTCTGTCTGCTGGAGCAGAATTGAATTCTACTAGTTAAATGATACAACTGCTGTCATATATACCCTGGTCTTGTATAAACCTCATATATACCCTGGTCTTGTATAAACCTCATATATACCCTGGTCTTGTATAAACCTCATATATACCCTGGTCTTGTATAAGCCTCATATATACCCTGGTCTTGTATAAACCTCATATATACCCTGGTCTTGTATAAGCCTCATATATACCCTGGTCTTGTATAAGCCTCATATATACCCTGGTCTTGTATAAACCTCATATATACCCTGGTCTTGTATAAGCCTCATATATACCCTGGTCTTGTATAAACCTCATATATACCCTGGTCTTGTATAAACCTCATATATACCCTGGTCTTGTATAAACCTCATATATACCCTGGTCTTGTATAAGCCTCATATATACCCTGGTCTTGTATAAGCCTCATATATACCCTGGTCTTGTATAAACCTCATATATCCCTGGTCTTATACTCATATATACCCTGGTCTTGTATAAGCCTCATATATACCCTGGTCTTGTATAAACCTCATATATACCCTGGTCTTGTATAAACCTCATATATACCCTGGTCTTGTATAAACCTCATATATACCCTGGTCTTGTATAAGCCTCATATATCCCTGGTCTTGTATACCTCATATACCCTGGTCTTGTATAAGCCTCATATATACCCTGGTCTTGTATAACCTCATATATACCCTGGTCTTGTATAAGCCTCATATATACCCTGGTCTTGTATACCTCATATATACCCTGGTCTTGTATAACCTCATATATACCCTGGTCTTGTATAAGCCTCATATATACTACCTCCACTACAAAGTCAACTCTCTCTCTACTCATGTAAATATCTTTAAAATAACATTAGTTGAGTTAGGTTAATGTAGCCTCCATAACTTTAGATGAACTCTCTACTATACGAGGGTCATTAAGACTGGTTGGTTGGCTAATGGGGTTTCAAGTCTATCTACTACACGAGGGTCATTAAAACTGGTTGCTTGGTTAATGGGGTTTCAAGACGATCTACTACACGAGGGTCATTAAGACTAGAAGCCTCGCTCGCTGGCAGCAGGTATGTTGCGCGCGCAAAGCAACGCTCGCTGGCATCAGGTATGTTGCGCGCGAAACAATCTGAAGCCTCGCTCGCGGCACAGGATGTTGCGCGCGCAAAGCAACGCTCGCTGGCATCAGGTATGTTGCGCGCGCAAAACAACGCTCGCTGGCATCAGGTATGTTGCGCGCGCAAAACAACGCTCGCTGGCATCAGGTATGTTGCGCGCGCAAAACAACGCTCGCTGGAAGCCTCGCTCGCCGGCAGCAGGTATGTTGCGCGCGCAAAACAACGCTCGCTGGAAGCCTCGCTCGCTGGCATCAGGTATGTTGCGCGCGCAAAAACCTCCCCTTAAATATTTGAGCAGTGTGCGCCACTCCATTACTCCACCACTGTAATTACATACCCCAGAACCCTCCTTATATACCAGCAGCGTCATCAAGTATCTTCCTGAATGAAACATGAGGCAGTGTAATGTAGAAACTGCCAGGACAGTCAATAATGTAGAGGTGTAGGATGTTTTAAAACGACTGACCCATGATATATGAAATATATATATATATATATATATATATATATATATATATATATATATGAAATTGGGTCTTTCATTTTGAAACACCCTATATAATACACTATGGTGCCATGGGTACCCCATCACCCATAAGGTTACCTTATATAACCATATATTGAAGTGGTTTTAATGGGGAGGAATAGGTAAGGGGTAGCCTTAAGTCAGCCAGAAATGACTATGTTATTTATAATGGATTAAAAAAAGAAATGGATTAGAAACACGAAGTACAAAGGAGTTACGATAATAATAATAATAATAATAATAATAAAATAATAATGATAATAATAATAATAATAATAATAATAAATATTATTCACATGAAATACTTCTACTACTACTAGTAATAACAGTCATAATAATAATAATCATAAACATTATTATAATGATAATAGCCACCTTGCTTGCACATAGCAGCGTTGCCTGACGTGCCTCAGTAATACGTCTTGCTTACCTTTGATGTACGACAACACTTTTCTTGCTGGACTGTAAAATAGTGTTGACAGCGTAATGTAACAATCTTACGAAAATAATTGTTGGGTCGACGTCCAGACGCCAGTTGACGCAGAGGCCATTTATATCCGTCAACACGGCAGCGTCGTACACCACTCAACACAATATCGTCGTACGACAGCCAACATCGTATGGCCGCCAGCACATTGTACGGCAGCCAATACATCGTACGGCAGCCAACATAACATTGTACGGCAGCCAATACATCGTACGGCTGCCAACACATTGTACGGCAGCCAATACATCGTACGGCAGCCAACACACTGTACGGCAGCCAATATATCGTACGGCAGCCAACATAACATTGTACGGCAGCCAATACATCATACGGCTGCCAATACATTGTACGGCAGCCAATACATCGTATGGCAGCCAACACACCACCGTACAGCAGCCAACACACTGTACGGCAGCCAATACATCGTACGGCAGCCAACACAACACTGTATTGCAGCCAACACATCGTACGGTAGGCACCACAATATCGTAATGAAGTTAACACCAGCAACTACCATTACCAGCTACCAGCAGCAGCTGGTTCTATCAGCAACAGGTACCAAGAGCAACCAGCTACTTGATACCAGGAACCTAACAGTAACCACCAGCTACCAACATCACATACCACTACCAACTACCAGCGACCACTACCAGCTACCAGCCTCATTACCATACACCAGCAATAATACAGAGGTAGTCTGCACTACGTCCACAGAGTGCTACACCCCAGCCTACTCTACCAGCAATAAGGTCGACCAACCATCGACTAAACACACCACTATAACCCTTCTCCCATCATTCACCTCCAGCTATATTACAGTGTCAAACTCTCCCAACGACCAAAACATTAAGGTCGCTCGTCCTCTAGTGTTACCAGGGGCCAGCGACCATACCCACCCCACATATATCATGCCAGGGGTATGATAGAGGTATGCTGGAGCTGGCTGGAGGCCTTAAGGTCGATTTACTGGTATGTTGTCAATATTGTGAGCGGCCTAGGCTGAGGAATATTGAGTGTGGAGGCGGTGTGGCAATACTCAACAACACAGTCATAAATATTCTCAAGGAGCATATATACTTGTAAGGCAGGTACAGTGCACTGCTGGTAGGCCTAAGTGCACTGCTGGTAGGCCTAAGTGCACTGCTGGTAGGCCTGAGTACACTTCTGGTAGGCCTAAGTACACTCCTGGTAGGCCTAAGTACACTCCTGGTAGATCTAAGTACACTCCTGGTAGATCTAAGTACACTCCTGGTAGGTCTAAATGCACTCCTGGTAGGCCTAGCTGCACTAAAGGCAGGCCTAGTTGCACTTTGATGTGGCACAAGAGTGTTGTGGTACAGTATACCTGGAGGGGTTTCGGGGTCAACGCCCCCGCGGCCCGGTCTGAGACCAGGCCTCGTGGTGGATCAGAGTCTGATCAACCATGTTGTTACTGCTGGCTGCACGCAAACCGACGTAGGAACCACAGCCCGGTTGGTCAGGAACTGACTTTAGGTGCTTGTCCAGCGCTTGAAGACAGCCAGGGGTCTATTGGTAATCCCCCTTATGTATGCTTTGGAGACAGTTGAACAGTTTTGGGCACCAGACACTTATTGTGTTGTCTCTTAGTGTACTTGTGGCGCCCCTGCTTTTCACTAGGGGAATGTTGCACTGCCTGCCAAGTCTTTTGCTTTCGTAGTGAGTGATTTTTGTGTCCAGATTTGAAAACCAGTCCGTCTAGGATTTTCCAAGTGTATATTATCTTGTATCTTTCTTGCCTACGTTCCAGGGTGTACAAATCAAGGGACTTCAACCGTTCCCAGTAATTGAGGCGTTTTATCGTGCTTATACATGTCGTGAAATTTCTCTGTACATTCTCAAGGTCAGCAATTTCGCTTGCTTTGAAAGGATCAGTTAGTGTACAGCAGTATTCCAGCCTAGAGGGAACAACTGATTTGAAGAGAATTATCATGGGCTTGGCATCCCTAGTTCTGAAAGTTCTCATTATCCATCCTATCATTTTCCTAGCAGATGTGGTAGATACATCGTTGTGATCTTTGAAAGTGAGATTCTCTGACATTATCACTCCCAGGTCCTTCACATTACTTTTTCGCTCTATTGTGTCGTTGAATTTTGTTTTATACTCCGATGCAGTTTTTATTTCCTCAGTTTTCCATAGAAATTTGTCTTCACTGAATTTCATATTGTTTTCTGAGGCCTTTAAAGACTTGGTTGGTGTCCGCTTGGAGACTTGTAGTGTCATCGATGGATGACACCGTCATGCAAATTCGGGTGTCATCCGCAAAGGAGGACAAGGTGCTGTGGCTTACATCTCTCTGTCAGAGGTGCGCTATTACACCTTGGTCACACTTGCTATTATACCTTGGTCACACTTGCTATTACACCTTGGTCACACTTGCTATTACACCTTGGTCACACTTGCTATTATACCTTGGTCACACTTGCTATTATACCTTGGTCACACTTGCTATTACACCTTGGTCACACTTGCTATTACACTGGTACACTTGCTATTACATCTTGGTCACACTTGCTATTACACCTTGGTCACACTTGCTATTACACCTTGGTCACACTTGCTATTACACCTTGGTCACACTTGCTATTACACCTTGGTCACACTTGCTATTACACCTTGGTCACACTTGCTATTACACCTTGGTCACACTTGCTATTACACCTTGGTCACACTTGCATTACACTGTCACACTTTATTACACTTGGTCACACTTGCTATTACACCTTGGTCACACTTGCTATTACACCTTGGTCACACTTGCTATTACACCTTGGTCACACTTGCTATTACACCTTGGTCACACTTGCTATTACACCTTGGTCACACTTGCTATTACACTTGGTCACACTTGCTATTACACCTTGGTCACACTTGCTATTACACCTTGGTCACACTTGCTATTACACCTTGGTCACACTTGCTATTACACCTGTCCTTTATTACACCTTGGTCACACTTGCTATTACACCTTGGTCACACTTGCTATTACACCTTGGTCACACTTGCTATTACACCTTGGTCACACTTGCTATTACACCTTGGTCACACTTGCTATTACACCTTGGTCACACTTGCTATTACACCTTGGTCACACTTGCTATTACACCTTGGTCACACTTGCTATTACACCTTGGTCACACTTGCTATTACACTTGGTCACACTTGCTATTACACCTTGGTCACACTTGCTATTACACCTTGGTCACACTTCAACACCTTGTTATCTTGGCTTTACACTTGGTCACACTTGCTATTACACCTGGTCACACTTGCTTTAACGCGTTGAGTCACACATCAGCTGTTATGGTCAGTATTTGACAGGAGCAACATCAAGACCATGTTATTTGTCCAGAGTTGTAGGCAGGTCAACATCAAGACCATGTTATTGGGTCCAAGTTTGAGGTCAGGAGCAACATCAAGACCCTGTTATAGTGGTCCAGTAGTTTGAGAGGCAGGAGCAACCATCAAGACCATGTTAAGTGGTCCAGTAGTTGTGAGAGGTGGAGCAACCATCCAAGACCATGTTATAGTGGTCCAGTAGTTGATGAGGCAGAGCACCATCCAAGACCATGTTATAGTGGTCCAGTAGTTTGAGAGGCAGGCAACCATCAAGACCATGTTATAGTGGTCCGAGTTTGAGAGGCAGGAGAACCATCCAGACCATGTATAGTGGTCCAGTAGTTGTGAGAGGCAGGAGCAACCATCCAAGACCATGTTATAGTGGTCAGTAGTTTGAGGCAGGAGCAACCATCCAAGACCATGTTATAGTGGTCCAGTAGTTGTGAGAGGCAGAGCAACCATCCAAGACCATGTTATAGTGGTCCAGTAGTTGTGAGAGGCAGGAGCAACCATCCAAGACCATGTTATAGTGGTCCAGTAGTTGTGAGAGGCAGGAGCAACCATCCAAGACCATGTTATAGTGGTCCAGTAGTTGTGAGAGGCAGGAGCAACCATCCAAGACCATGTTATAGTGGTCCAGTAGTTGTGAGGCAGACACCATCCAGACCATGTTATAGTGGTCCAGTAGTTGTGAGAGGCAGAGCAACCATCCAAGACCATGTTATAGTGGTCCAGTAGTTGTGAGGCAGGAGCAACCATCCAAGACCATGTTATAGTGGTCAGTAGTGTGAGAGGCAGGAGCAACCATCCAAGACCATGTTATAGTGGTCCAGTAGTTGTGAGAGGCAGGAGCAACCATCCAAGACCATGTTATAGTGGTCCAGTAGTTGTGAGAGGCAGGAGCAACCATCCAAGACCATGTTATAGTGGTCCAGTAGTTGTGAGAGGCAGGAGCAACCATCCAAGACCATGTTATAGTGGTCCAGTAGTTGTGAGAGGCAGGAGCAACCATCCAAGACCATGTTATAGTGGTCCAGTAGTTGTGAGAGGCAGGAGCAACCATCCAAGACCATGTTATAGTGGTCCAGTAGTTGTGAGAGGCAGGAGCAACCATCCAAGACCATGTTATAGTGGTCTAGTGGCAGAGTCAGAATGTTAGTGGTCAGTAGTGGAGGGAGGAACCATCAAGACCATGTTATAGTGGTCCAGTAGTTGTGACAGAAAACGACCTGGTCTCTAAGCCATGTGTACCAGTAGTTGTGCTAACCCTTATGGTACCTAGGTAGGTGTGGTGATCTTGCTTCTTAGAACCCTTTCAAATATTTTTATGATGTGGGACGTTAGTGCTATCGGTTCTGTGGTACAGTAGAGTGTTGTGGTACAGTAGTGTTGTGGCACAGTATAGTGTTGTGGTACAGTAGTGTTGTGGACAGATAGTGTGGTACAGTAGAGTGTGTACAGAGAGTCATACAAAGAAAGTGTACTAAGTACAATAGAAAGTGTCGTACATAGAAGTGTCGTCACTGAAGTGTCGTACAGGAATAGAGAGTGTCGTACAATAGTGTCGTACAGGAGTGTCATACAGTAGAGAGTGTCGTACAGTAGAAAGTGTCGTACAGTAGAAAGTGTCGTACAGTAGAAAGTGTCGTACAGTAGAAAGTGTCGTACAGGAGACATTATTACCAGGAGATAAAATATCTGGTCTCACAAGACAGCCATTAAGATTTTTATTAAAGTAATGATTGTTGTTTAAATAATGTGTAGCTGGTGGTAGCTGTGGTGGTGGTGGTGGTAGTGATGATGGTAGTGGTGGTAGTTGTGATGGTGGTAGTGATGGTAGTGGTGGTAGTGATGGTTGTGGTGGTGGTAGTGGTGGTGGTGGTTGTGATGGTTGTGGTGGTGGTAGTGATGGTGGTGGTGGTGGTGGTAGTGGTGGTGGTAGTGGTGGTAGTGATGGTGGTGGTAGTGATGGTGGTAGTGGTGGTGGTAATGATGGTGGTAGTGGTGGTGTGTGATGGTGTGTGATGGTAGTGGTGGTGTATGGTTGTGGTGGTGAGTGTGGTGGTGTGGTGTGGTGGTGTGTGTGGGTGGTGGTGGTGGTTGGAGGTGTGGGTGGTGGTATTGTGATGGTGGGTGGTGGTGGTAGTGGTGGTGGTAGTGGTGGTGGTATGGTGGTGGTAGTGGTGGTGGTAGTGGTGGTGGTGAGTATGGTGGTGAGTGGTGTATGGTGGTGGTGGTGTGGTGGTGGTAGTGATGGTGTGTGGTGGTAGTGGTGTGGTGGTGGTGGTGTGTGGTGGTGGTAGTGGTGGTGGTAGTGGTGGTGTGTGTGGTAGTGGTGGTGGTGATGGTGTAGTGATGGGTGTGGTAGTGATGGTGGTGGTATGGTGGTGGTGGTGGTGTGGTGTGGTGGTGGTAATGATGGTGGTGTGTGTGGTGGTGGTGGAATGTGGTGTGGTGGTGGTAAGGGTGGTAGTGGTGGTGGTGGATGAGGTGGGTGGTGGTATGATGGTGGTAGTGGTGGGTGGTAGTGTGGTGGTAATGATGGTGTGGTGGTGGTAACGATGGTGGTAGTGGTGGTGGTAATGATGGTAGTGGTGGTGGTAATGATGGTGGTAGTGGTGGTGGTAGTGATAGTGGTAGTGATGGTGGTGGTAGTGATGGTGGTAGTGGTGGTGGTAATGATGGTAGTGGTGGTGGTAATGATGGTGGTAGTGGTGGTGTGGTGTGGTGATGGTGTATAGTTGGTAGTGTGGTGGTGTGGTGGTATGTGGTAGTTGGTGGTAATGATGGTGGTATGGTGGTGGTAGTGATAGTGGTTGATGGTGGTGGTAGTGATGGAGGGTGTATGATGGTAGTTGGTGGTAATGATGGTGGTAGTGTGGGTTTTGGTGGTGATGGTTCATGGTAGTAGTAGTAGTGGTAGTGCTGTTATTAACCAGCTTCAAAATATCTAGGTCTAGTCTAAACCTACACAACAAAGCTAGGCCTACACAAAAAAGGATTTATTTACTGGTGCAAAAGTATGCTGAGTGTAACGACTAACTTGTCTCACACTGTTCAACTTTCCACACTCAAACACCACTCAACTGTTACCACTCATATTACTAACTCAACTTTCAACTTTATATATATATATATATATATATATATATATATATATATATATATATATATATATAGGGACTGGGAGAGCTGGTCAGGTTGAGTGGCATTGCTAGATGCCACAGCTGGCACTCACAGTGCCACAGCTAGCACTGCTGCTCACTTCAGTTCCAATTACAATACTAGTGTCGCCGCCAACGGCAGGAGTGCCACTTTTGAATGGCACCGTCTGTCGCGGCGTGAGTGCCAAATGGCCTTGCTTGACTCCCTCCTACACAGTACTAAGCAAGAATTAGTGTTCATTTTTAATTTCCTTCTTTTACACACTGTTACGGCCCCTTATCTAACAATGGTTGTTAGGTAGTTACCTTACCGGCCGGCAGTCAAGGGGTTTCGTCATCAGACCTGATGTTTGACTGCCGTGCCGGCTTGACTGACAGTGTCCACCAGACTCTAGTAGAGAGTGTCCACCTGACTCTCCTAGAGGGTGTCAACTATACTCTTACACCTTGGAGAGTGTACAGACTCTTCCCTACACCTTGGAGAGTGTACAGACTCTTCCCTACACCTTGGAGAGTGTACAGACTCTTCCCTACACCTTGGAGAGTGTACAGACTCTTCCCTACACCTTGGAGAGTGTACAGACTCTTCCCTACACCTTGGAGAGTGTACAGACTCTTCCCTACACCTTGGAGAGTGTACAGACTCTTCCTTGCACTATGGAGAGTGTACTTGCACTATGGAGAGTGTACCTGCACTATGGAGAGTGTACCTGCACTATGGAGAGTGTACCTGCACTATGGAGAGTGTACCTGCACTATGGAGAGTGTACCTGCACTATGGAGAGTGTACCTGCACTATGGAGAGTGTACCTGCACTATGGAGAGTGTACCTGCACTATGGAGAGTGTACCTGCACTATGGAGAGTGTACCTGCACTATGGAGAGTGTACCTGCACTATGGAGAGTGTACCTGCACTATGGAGAGTGTACCTGCACTATGGAGAGTGTACCTGCACTATGGAGAGTGTACCTGCACTATGGAGAGTGTACCTGCACTATGGAGAGTGTACCTGCACTATGGAGAGTGTACCTGCACTATGGAGAGTGTACCTGCACTATGGAGAGTGTACGTGTCCTGCAGGAGACAGTGTACCGAGACTGTTTTGTACCTGATGACACGGAAGAGAATGCGTGTCATAACTAGAGTGTGGTGGTGTCCTGTGTGACACGACGATGGCAGCGACGTTTGACACTGCACTGAATTTTATGATTGTTTTTACTTGTGAATTTTTACTACGTTATAATTGTGTATAAAGAGATTATATGTTTTTACACAGATTATATAGATTTATGATTTTATTCAGAGTACTATATGTTTTTATATTAATAATAATATAATAAATATTAAAAAGCTGATAGTTTACTCAGTATCCCAAACAGTCGTTAATTACAAATGCTTCTTTATTTGTAATACACACCCTACCAAACTCATCCACCAACCTCTGCAACTTCTCTTCAGAATCTCCCAAAAGCACAGTGTCATCAGCAAAAAGCAACTGTGATAACTCCCACTTTGTGTTAGATTCTTTATCTTTTAACCCCACACCTCTTGCCAACACCCCAGCATTCACTTCTCTTACAACTCCATCTATAAATATATTGAACAACCACGGTGACATCACACATCCCTGTCTAAGGGAAAATAATCTCTCTCTCTCCTACACACTCTAACCTGAGCCTCACTATCCTCGTAAAAACTCTTCACTGCTTTCAGTAACCTACCTCCTATTCCACACTTGCAAATTCTGCCACATTGATCCCCTATCCACCCTATCATACTCCTATCAACATGAAATTCAAAGAAGTGTTCACAGAGGAGACAGAAGGGACTCCAGAAAGGCGGAGAGGTGGGGTACACCATCAAGTGTTGGACACAATACATACAACCGAGGAGGAAGTGAAGAGGCTGCTAAGCGATCTAGATATCTCAAAGGCGATGGGGCCGGATAACATCTCTCCATGGGTTCTGAGAGAGGGAGCAGAGGCGCTATGTGTACCACTAACAATCTTGAACACATCTATCGAAACATGGCGACTACCTGAAGTATGGGAGACAGCAAATGTAGTTCCAATTTTTAAAAAATAGACAGACACGAAGCACTAAACTATAGACCAGTGTCACTGACATGTATAGTATGCAAGGTCATGGAGAAGATTATCAGGAGAAGAGTGGTGGAGCACCTAGAAAGTAATGATCTTATCAACGACGGCCAACACGGTTTCAGGGACGGGAAATCCTGTGTCACAAACCTACTGGAGTTCTATGACAGGGTGACGGCAGTAAGACAAGAGAGGGGTGGGTAGATTGCATTTTCTTGGACTGTAAGAAGGCGTTTGACACAGTTCCACACAAGAGATTAGTGCAAAATCTGGATACCTATGCATACCTAGGCATATTATTGGCCATCTTGTAATATCTATTTCATAAAATGTACATTACTATAATTACACCCCACTCTGTATATTACCAGAAATAAAGAATTTGAATTTGAATAACAGGGAAGGCACTACAATGGATCAGGGAATACCTGTCAGGAAGATAACAGCGAGTCATGGTACGTGGCGCCTGTAACAAGCGGGGTGGCACAGGGATCAGTCCTAGGACCGGTGCTGTTTCTGGTGTTTGTGAACGACATGACGGAAGGAATAGACTCCAAAGTGTCCCTGTTTGCAGATGATGTGAAGTTGGTGAGAAGGATTCAATCGGACGAGGACCAGGCAGAACTACAGAGGGATCTGGACAGGCTGCAAGCCTGGTCCAGCAACTGGCTCCTGGAGTCATGAAGAGTGGGGAAGGGCAAAGAAAACCACAGACGGAGTACAGTCTAGGGGGCCAGAGCCTACAAACCTCACTCAAGTAAAAGGATTTTGGGGTGAGTATAACACCAGGCACATCTCCTGAGGCGCACATCAACCAAATAACTGCTGCAGCATACGGGCGCCTAGCAAACCTAAGAACAGCATTCCGACATCTTAATAAGGAGTCATTCAGGACCTTGTACACTGTGTACGTTAGGCCCATACTGGAGTATGCAGCACCAGTTTGGAACCCTCACCTAGCCAAACATGTAAGGAAACTTGAGAAAGTGCAAAGGTTTGCAACAAGACTAGTCCCGGAGCTAAGGGGTATGTCTTACGAGGAGAGGTTAAGGGAAATCGACCTGACGACACTGGAAGACAGGAGAGATAGAGGGGATATGATAACGACATATAAAATACTGAGCGGAATCGACAAGGTGGACAGAGACAGGATGTTTCAGAGATGGGACACAGCAACAAGGGGACACAGTTGGAAGTTGAAGACTCAGATGAACCACAGGGATGTTAGGAAGTATTTCTTCAGTCACAGAGTTGTCAGGAAGTGGGATAGTCCGGGAAGTGATGTAGTGGAGGCAGGATCCATTCATAGCTTTAAGAAGAGGTATGATAAAGCTCATGGAGGGGGTAGAGTGACCGAGTAGCGGCCAGTGAAGAGGCGGGGCCAGGAGCTGTGACTCGACTCCTGCAACCAACTAGGTGAGTAAAACACACACACACACACACACTCACACACAAACAACACAACACACAAACAAACAACAAAAACACACAACACACACAAACACACAAGCACAACACACACAACAACACAACACAACACAAAACACAACACACACACATAACACACAACAACACAGCACTACAACACAACACAAACACAACACTACACACACACACACACACTACAACACAACACACTAAAAAACCCCCCAAAACTACAAAACAACACACTACACACACAACACAACACACATACAACACAACACACCACACACACAACACACACACACACAACACACACAACACACTACAACACAACACAACACACTAAAAAACACAGACACACCAACACACAACAAACACCACACAACACAACACACACACACTACAACACAACACAACACACACACACACAACACAACACACTACAACACAACACACAGCAACACAACACACACAACACAACACACTACAACACAGCACACGCAACACACAACAAACACACACAACACAACACAACACACACACAACACAACACACACAACACACTACAACACAACACACACAACACACTACAACACAACACACACAACACAACAAACAACACAACTTGAATACAGTTCTCACTTAACACAATTAAGAGAGTTAAGCCTAGGAAAAGTATTGTAAGTTGGAACAATTAAGCAACTCTGTGAGGAATGTGTTGCAGAGGGCAACACCTGCCTCGCACCGCCCTTCATGCAACACAAAATGCAATTACACCTATAAAATAGTACCGTCAGTGTTGTAATTGAATGAGAGAGAGAGAGAGAGAGAGAGAGAGAGAGAGAGAGAGAGAGAGAGAGAAAGACTGACAGAGAGTGAATTAACACACTAGTACTAGATCTACTATCACACTAGACAGTTAAGTGACAGTCTTACAGAACTAGACAGTTAAGTGACAGTCTTACAGAACTAGACAGTAAGGTGACAGTCTTACAGAACTAGACAGTAAGGTGACAGTCTTACAGAACTAGACAGTAAGGTGACAGTCTTACAGAACTAGACAGTAAGGTGACAGTCTGACAGAACTAGACAGTAAGGTGACAGTCTTACAGAACTAGACAGTTAAGTGACAGTCTTACAGAACTAGACAGTAAGGTGACAGTCTTACAGAACTAGACAGTAAGGTGACAGTCTTACAGAACTAGACAGTAAGGTGACAGTCTTACAGAACTAGACAGTAAGGTGACAGTCTTACAGAACTAGACAGTAAGTCTACCCAGTTTTCAGATTATTCATCTAACCATCCACTCATCTATTCATTCACTCATCTACCTATGCACTCACATCCATCCTCAACCGTGGCTAGGTTAGTAGCGCACTCAACTCACACACTGAGGTCTGTGTGGTTCGATCCCCGGTACGGGTGGAAACACTGGGGGTTTCCTTAAGACACCTGCTGTTCATGTTCACCTATCATTAAGTAGGTACCTGTGTGTTAATGGACTGGTGTGAGTTGCATCCTGGGGAGAAAATTAACCTAATTTACCGGAAATGCTCTGCATAACAAGGGGCTTTCTATATAGTAGTATGTCATTGATGTCAACTATGGTCTGTATAAGTTGTATCATGTACTGGTAGAAATAAAGATTATTATTATTATTATTATTATTATTATTATTATTATTATTATTAAGCTACTAGCACTTCCACCCATCTTTCAACCCACATTCCCTCATCAACTTCCCTTCACTAACAATCCACAAGTCACTACGTCCATTCTCCCTTCCCCACACTTCCCCACCCACACTCCCCCACCCACACAGCCACATCTGAGGGCCTCAATAATCTGACTTAGCCAGACTTGGAGACCCTCTGGGGCAGACAGCAGCTCAGATGATAAATAATTCTGACTCTTGTTTTCCCATTTCCAGGAGGCTGGTGGGAGGCTGGAGGCTTTCCAAACCACACTGCAACATTTCCAGGAGGCTGGTGGGAGGCTGGAGGCTTTCCAAACCACACTGCAACATTTCCAGGAGGCTGGTGGGAGGTTGGAGGCTTTCTAGACCACACTGCAACATTTCCAGGAGGCTGGTAGGAGGTTGGAGGCTTTCCAAACCACACTGCAACATTTCTAGGAGGCTGGTGGGAGGCTGGAGGCTTTCTAGACCACTCTGCAACATTTCCAGTAGGCTAGGGGGAGACAGCAGGTTTCCAGACCACTCTGCAACATTTCCAGGAGGCTGGAGGCTTTCCAGCCTCCAGGGTTCTGGAAGTGTTCCAGACCACACTGCAATATTTCAGGAGGCTGGTAGGAGGTTGGAGGCTTTCCAAACCACACTGCAACATTTCTAAGAGGCTGGTGGGAGGCTGGAGGCTTTCTAGACCACTCTGCAACATTTCCAGTAGGCTAGGGGGAGGCAGCAGGTTTCCAGACCACTCCGCAACATTTCCAGGAGGCTGGAGGCTTTCCAGCCTCCAGGGTTCTGGAAGTGTTCCAGACCAGTCTGGAACGTTTCCAGGACGCTGGCGGCTTTTTAGACCACTCTGCAACTTTGCCCGGACGCTGGAGATTTTCCAGACCAGTCTAGGTTTCTAGGACACTGGAGAGTTTTCAGACCAGTCTGTAAGGTTTTCAAAACACTGGAGGCCTTCCAGACCAGTCTGCAATATTTGCAGGACACTGGAAGGTTTCCAGACAACTCTGGAAGATTTCTAGGACACTGGAAGCTTTACAGACCACTCTGGAAGGTTTCAAGGACACTAGAGACTTTCCAGACCATCATGGAAGGTTTCCAGAACACTGAAGACTTTCCAGACCATTCTGAAACATTTCCAGGACGCTGGAAGGATTCCAGACTACTCTGAAAGGTTTCCAGCACACTGGAGGCTTTACAGATCACTCTGCAACATTTCCAGGACGTTGGAAGGTTTCCAGACCACTCTGCCACATTTCCAGGACACTGGAGGCTTTACAGACCACTCTGGAAGGTTTCCAGGTCCCCAAGGAAGGGCAGGAGACTTTCTAAACCAGTCTGGAAAAAAATACCAGAACTTGCAGAAAATACTTGACAAAACGTCAAAAAATCCTTACATGGACATTTCCAGGAAGGATTTTCACCTTCCACACTCTCGTGTCAGTCTCCTCACTCCAGAGACTGAAATTTCCATGAGCTTCTCAGGCTTGAGAGAGAAAGAGAGAGAGAGAGAGAGAGAGAGAGAGAGAGAGAGAGAGAGAGAGAGAGAGAGAGACAAAGAGAGGTAGAGATTTTTTTTAGATCTTGCCACCAAAGTGGCTAGTTTATTGTGCACACATATCCATCCAGTGGATGGTAGCACAGGAGCATATGGATACACAATAGGCCTAAAAACTAGGCCTCAAAAGGGTTAACAGGAGTACATTTGGATTTATATCTACAGTTCACTTATCTGTTACAAGCAAATTTAGGAAATTTGCTTAGTATATCTGGTATCTTATTTTTCATTAATAAGATATCTTGAGGGAGGAGAGAGAGAGAGAGAGAGAGAGAGAATCTCTTATATCCATCAATGACTGTAATGTTTTAGCCAGGAGCTATGAATCGACCCCTGCAACCACAATTAGGTGAGTACACACACACACAAAACAAAAACAAAATCTTGAAAACAGCCGGAGGGGCGGCGGTTCGACCCCCACGAAAACCAATTATAATATAAAATACCAACTTTGACTGGAAGGAAGCCGGCCAGACAGGCTTCAGTATACCTCAGTCAACAGTGTATACCTAGTGTATATTCTCTCAAGAATATATCTCCATTAGTATGTTTAAGGTAGTGCATATATACCTAGTGTGTATAGCTCAGTGTATATACACTTGGTGTATATCCCAAGTATATATATATATATATATATATATATATATATATATATATATATATATATATATATCCTAGGTAGTAGGTTGGTAGTCAGCAACCGCCCAGGGAGGTATGTCTTGTTACTTCTACTTACACTTAGGTCACACTAAACATGCATGTACAAGCATATATATATACACACCCCTCTGGGGTTTCTTCTATTTTCTTACTAGTTCTTGTTCTTGTTTATTTCCTCTTATCTCCATGGGGAAGTGGAACAG